>JASANC010003154.1:0-30208 GCA_030248135.1 Theristus sp. LFF4_11
GCAGCATTCAGTGTGAAACTGTGGAAAACTCAAACTGGGAATTCTCAATTCTGGCGTCAGCTGATTGGTTGCATCCAGCTACGGATGCCGAACCATTCAGTAAGGTTAAAGTTCAGGTTTGCAAATGGTGAGATTATGCATGATTTTACAGTTTGATCAAACGTTTGACACGCCTCAACAATACGTTCCAAGGCGAACCTTGAAAAGATCAACCACGGCGTGCGTCAAAGCTCTTGTCCTGTACCATCCAATGTTTCACGTCCGGGGGGGGGGGGGAAAACGACAGACCCTCGATTGAAAATCGTTTCTACTTCGTTCGAACATTTGGGGGGGCGGCGGAATCTGAAACTGGGGAGGCTTGGAAACCGACCCAGTCAGCTGCTGTTGCCAGCTCAATTTCATGAACAACTAGTTTACTGGTTGATGGCCACGTGACATAAATAGAAACCAGTTTTTTTTTTCAAATTCAACACTGTTCACTTTTTTTTGCACTGTTGCGCCAATTTCAGCGCGGAGCCCTTTGCCATCGACTGGCGCAACTGACGTCGTCGCCGCCGCTTGCTGCACACTTGCACAGACCCTGCAGGAGTAACGCAAAATTCAATTATTTACGATTTAATCAGTTGAGTGCAGATAGGCCGCTGCCCTGAATGGCTGTCAAACACCAAGAGGTGCAGAACCGTGAAGTGCACCACGAAAAAGCGTCAACCACAAGTGCTCGTGATTTGATGCCGTCGTCGGCCGACCGAAACAACTCCTTCAGAATGTCCAACCATGGCGCAATGACCGGGATCAGGCGTACTTCGGTTTGCCCGTTGTTTCCACGATCAGCTCACAAGCGACCGAAAAGGAAAGTGGCCAAATCATTGAAAACATAAACGAAAAGGGAGTGTTGAGTGAAAATAAAACGCTCAGTTTGCGAGCGTCGAAGAACAACGGTCGTACTTGATTGAGCGTGTCTTTCGAGGTGGCCATGTCAAGCATCATGCTCGTCACCGCGTCGTTCGCAACCAAACTGAATCCAACATCAAGTGGACCCTGGAAAATTTTTCTAAAATGTTGTGCGCGGTTTTTTTGACAAAAAAGAGTTATGATGTTGGCATTGATGGTCTCAGTAGTAGTGTTGTCGTTTCTCCGGCTCACGTACCTGCAACAGCGTCGTCAACAGCGCACAGATCTCGATCTGCTGTTTCGGGTCGTTCATTTTCTCGAGTTTCGCGCTGAAACAACAAACAAAACGGACGTTGAAATTATTTCTTAAAAATAATTGATGAAAAACTCTTTGAATTGGGATATTCCTACCGTGTTACACGATTCATATTCTAAAGAAGTGATACCAACAACAGAGTTAAGCGTACCTGAGGTATTTCTGGCAGACGTCTTTGTAGTTGGCACGGTACTGATCGAAGACGCAGTCGTCCCACAGACGCGCCAGACACACGGCCACGTGCTGCCGTGTCTCTCGGGACACCGGGAACGCGCACTGCTCCGGGATTTGACACGCAACATCGAGCATTTTGCTTAATCCTGCACCAAGCAACAAACTGATGTGCTTGTTGCACTATTGCAGATACATTTCAGTCGAGACTGATCAGTTAACCGAACAACCACATCGCTTAGCAAATCATCAGCAAGACCCCTAAAACTAAGGGCCACTGATGTTTTTTCTCTTAAAATACAATCATTACCAATTCCTTCACGACGCAGCATCTTCGGTTAACACGGCCTACAATTAACGATGCAATTAACGACGTTGGACTAGCGGCAACGGTGGAAGCAACAACAAGCAACCGCCTCGATCACCATTCACCACCGCAAACGCACCTCTGTCCTCAATGAATCGCCACGACCAGCCCCTCGGGAGTCCCCCGTCCATGTGCATAATGTTCTTCAGTAGCAGGTCAATGGTGGCCTCGCGCGCCCGCACGCACACCTGCTGGTCGGTGAGCATGTCCTCGCATTGGATGATCAGGCGCACGATCAGCACTTTGTTAGCTGCAAGCAAAACGGACAATACAAAGTGAATGAAGCGGTGGTTTGTGACGCGCAACTAGGTGCTTAAACACAGCAACGCGTCATTAGATATTGCTTTATGAATGCTGCTTAACGTGAATTTGACAACTGCACGCAAAACCGTCGGTTTGCATTGCTTTCGCCGTATCAACCAACCACAGTGCCTGCCAGCACAACCAATCAGTGCATGTCACTCAAAGCGCAGCAAGCGTTTAGTCTGTCTAAATACAGTTTGTTCGTTTTAACCTGCCACTTTTTTAGAACGCAGATCTCGCGAAAGAATCTGAGTTACAAGAAAGCATAATTTAACACAAATGTGTTGTCTGATTTCAACCTAGCCGGATACATTTTATTCTTCTAGCTGTAATTCCAAGTTTCGTATGCTCTGTATTCTGCGAAGAAAGTGACAGGTTCCAACGAACATACGATACCTTCAGCAAACTGCGCATCCGGCTTTGTGTTCGTCTGTCTGTCCATGCGCGCGAGTGCATTGAAGAATCGCTGCACGAACGCGGCGCACGTGTCGATGTACTCGGCCTGTTGGTTGCCGCGTGCGTTCAGCAGGCGCACGATCTTGGTCAACGTCAGATTCTCGATGAATGCGAATGCCTGTGCAGTTGTGCAACATCATTTGACTGAACAGCTCACGTTCGGTTCATAATGTTCTTTGCCACTGTCCCACCATGAATACCCAGTCCCTTCGAGTCCAGCTTGGTCCAATTTCTTTCCAGTGAACACAAACAGCCACCATCCACCATTCACTCACACACTCAAGTGCCGCTTGCTGAATGCGCGTTAATCTGGCGCAATAATCAAAGTAAGCATGCTTTCGAACATTGTAAATCTACTAGACTTGAGTGTGGCGGCGCGACACGGCACCGACAGGTACATGAATTATTGAACGAAACAATTACCCCCAGCGAAAGAGACCCAGTCAGAGTCACGGTGTCAGTTACACAAACCGGCTTTCAGGTCGCTATCTGTCACGGTACATTTTAACCGTGCTATATAGACGTGCGCACGCAGAATTAACACAGCCGAACCAGACAACCATACCATGCCAGTTTCAATTACCGCTTTCGCTGTGCGAAGTCAGAAACCCATGTGAAAAACAACAAAACAAACACAAACAGACACACCAACACCACGACCGTTAGATTTTGTTACGATGCCAGACAAACCCAGGGGCCGTGACCGCGCTAATGACTCACGTTGGGTTGGGGTGGTTTGGAGGGCAGTAGACAAAACAAGGATGACTCGATTTTGATGAATAACAATAATATTATGCGTTATGATGCAGTCATGTTATCGTTTGCGCAACAGAACGCGCGTAATTGAATCACGACTGAATACTTGATTAACATTGTGTGTCGTGGAAGCCGTGACAAAATTGCGTCTGCTGATGCGAGTAAAACAGTCTCGAATGTGGTTTTTCTGCATCTTTCAATAATTCTGATTAATCATGTGTTGCTTGTGGCCGGTCATAATATTAACGGAACACAAAAAACCGAAAAACATATCGTTCCTCAGAACTTCACAAAAAACAAGTTTCCGTGTCAAAACCCAGCGTGACGTCTCTCACCAACCCTTTTCTCGTCGCGAGCCAGTTCGTCCAGGACGCGCACAGCAGCAATGAGCACCTGCAGATTCTTCTCGACGTGAATCAACTCGATCAAGCGCGGCACCAGATTCTCGCTCCAGATCATCGAGGCGCCCGTCTCCGACTCGCGGCTGATCACCAGCAGATTGTTCATCGCCTGCGTTGAACACAGCGGTTGCAATTGCCCTTTTTTGCAAGAAAATTCAGAAGCTGAGAATCCCTTGCAATTGCAAAACATAAAAACGCTCTGATCGAACATGATAAACAAACTGATAAAAAAAAATAAATAAATAAAATCAAGATGATTTCAAAACGCACCGTTTCCCGCGTTTCATCGTCCGCTTTCTTGTACTCCTCCGAGTTTTCGTCGAACAACAATTTCAGCATGTTTTTCAGTCGGTTCGACGTCGTGTGCGCCTCTTCTTGCTGCAAGAGACTGCGTTGAATTATCATCACTTGAAAATTTAAAACATCAGGTTCGAAAAAACCACCACATCGTGAAACTGACCTTTTTCTGGTTGATCTTCACCAGATTCTCGATGAGCACTTTGATGGCGGCATTTTTCGGCTCGATCTGATACGCTCGTTTTGCGTCCTTGAACGCGTCGCCGATGTTGCTCAGGCGTTCGCGTGCCTGTGCCCGTCGGTACAACGCCTTCGCATCATCCGCATCGATTTCGAGGGCTGGAAAAATAAGCAAAATTTGTTTCTTAAATCAGTCACCGTTTTTTCTTCGGTCTCCCAGCCATCCTCTCCATTATACTGCCACATTCGACTCATCTTCACAAATCGTTGAGAACTCTCGAGATACCCTCTCATTCCCCACCGCCTTTGGTTTTCTCCGCTGGCGGGCCCAAACCACCACACCCAACAACCATTTTTTTTTTTTTTTTTCTTTTCTGATCCTGTGGTTTAGTAACGCTCGGACGAACAAGAAGATGGGGAAAACAACCAGTACGGTCGATGACGCTCGGTTATTCTCATCACATCACTATAATTCATAGGTGTACAGAGAGACACCGCGTGTTCTTCGTGTTGCGTGGGGAGGGGCGTGAGCAAATATAATCCGAGATCTGCAGTTGATTAGCATATAATGCACGGAGCACACGGGCCACGCAGTACAAAATGGCCACTGACAATGTCACGAATTTCGACGTATGAGCGTTAATGTCAAGCCAAAAAAACGTGCAACCAAAAGAAAACCACTCATTAACGCATTTATGCGTATTGCTTGATGACATGACACGAAAATCTGCGCAGAGTTTACACAAGCATTAAAATATTCGTCGAACCCCTTGAACCGAGACATGACCGAGTATTTTTTCAGCCAGACTGGCACGTTCCCTGATGTTAATAACAACAACAGTTTCTGGTAATATTAGTAATCATAACAAAAAAGCTTGTTGTACCAACAAGAACAATGGTGACGTGTTTTGTCAGCAGCAAGTAAACACCAAGGGGTCAGTTCAGTGTCGGTCCCCGTCGGAGTGCGCGACCAAGCGAATGCCCTGCATTTTTTGATGCCTTATGTTTGCTTGCGCTCATAAATGCTGCTGCTGGTGCTACTATTTGAACACCAAACAACACATTCGCCATTCGCCCGTTTACTACCAGGGAACACAACCAAAGTAAAGTAACGCGACTTATGGTTACAAGTCCAAACGACCACTAGATGGTGTATTTAGCTTTATATCTGCTGAATATTTTGTCTGAATAGTTGGTTAACGAGAACCATGATTTGGTAGGACTAGCACCCTTGCACCCGGTCCAATGACGAAGCATCCTTCGCAGACCAAAGGACATCCACTGACAGAGGGCTACCATACCAAAGCAAAAGAGCCACTTAAACCCATCCACTATGAGTGCATGCGTGTTTGCGTTATTATTATTATTACTATTGTATTATCATTTTGTCGGACGAAAAGAAGCAACCCCTTTCCATTCAAAGATTTCTTTGAAAACGTTTTCTTTCCGTTCACTGTTGTCATAAAAGAGACCCCATGACCGGACTCAAACCGGGACGGCCCCACCCATTTGCTTTCAAGTCAATTCAATCGCGTTCATTTTTTTTCCTCTTGAGCACAACAGGCTTGACGTTTCGACAGTTTCCATTTTTCGGCCGGTTTTTTTGACACACAGCTGGAGTCGCCTTTGATTTATGTCGGTTGGCCCGCTTTTTTCAATAGTCTTTTCAATGTCATGGAATAATTTTCTGACACAAAGCAGCTTGTGAAACAAAATAATAGCAGATGCCTAACGTGCTCGGCAGCAAAAATAAAGTTTTCAGTTTGTCTACTTGTCTATTGTTTCTTGTTTCACAAAAGCACCAGAAATTGAACAACTTTCAACAATTCACCACAATTTACTTCGAGAGACATGGTGAAATGGATTTCCTTATTTCTTGGATTTCCATTGATTGCTGCACACAGACACAAATACACAGTAGGAAGAAGGACAAAAGAAAAACCAACAAAATTGTCTTTTTTACAATCAATTTGGTCTGGTCTGACTTGTTTGCGCTTCGCATTTTCAGTCACACCACACCCCTTTCGAGGTCACAACATCGCAAACATTTCCAGCTCCAAATCACACATCCGTAGTCACAAAGCAACATCAAACACCAACCAACGCAAACCAAACCAAAACCGCAGGTGGCAAATTCCAACGCGGCGTTTTTATGGCCGCACTTACGTCTCTCCACACGTCTCATTAAACGCAAAAGAGTTTTTGCCGAAAATGCTTCCCCTTGCATTTCGCGTTCACCGCAAGCGACACACTCACACAGTATCTTTCCCCACTTTCCATGAGTTGCGTCTCACGAAAACCAGCTGTATAATTCGCATGATAAATGGCCTCACTTGATCGGGGGCGCTGCGAGTTATCCTTTCGCCAACATACTATCAAGTTGGAATTGGCTCGTCTAACATTGTGACAAATGAGCACTACTTGCTTATCTTTCAACTGCGATATGTGCCAAGATGTCAACAAAGTCAGTCACTCGACAAAAATTTCTACCACCAGTGAGACACAAATGCAACATGCGCACGCGACGCAAGGTTTACAACGCCAATGGAGTGACCTGGCTGAACTGGTGGCACAAGAAGAGGTAATTTGTGATGATGATTCATTGGTACTTGCGTGATAAACCATCGATTATTAGTGCAGTTTATGACGAACAAGACAGCTAGTTGGTGATTGGTTGCACCGCCATCACGAGCCAATCAGCATGTCCGAATCGACTTGCTCAGTCTGTCTACCAAAAAGGCCCAAAACCGGTCAAAGTGCGCACCTTTCGTGCAGTCACTTTCAGCTCTTCTCCATCTCTCCTGCTTCAAATACACAGCAGCCCGGTTGCGATGCAGCGCTGCCCTCAGTTCGGCCGTCTGTTTGTCTGACAGTGATTTCGTCAGTTTCAACGCTTGACCGTAGGCGTCCAGTGCGGAGTCGAGCTGACCAGCCTGCAAATTTGAGATCGTCGTTTTTCAGTATGTCCATCGGAACAGACCAATCAGACGGTGAGGCTGACTGGCAGGACAGAAATAAAAAAAAAGAAAAAACAACACAAAATTTCAACCTTGAAGAACGCGTTCCCTTTGTCCTTAAATTCGGAGGCGTTGAGTGAAATTTGATCGTCGTCTATTTCAATGATTTCAGGCATAATTGCACGAAAATGAGAATATCACGGTGGTGCTTATCGATTTGTTTCTGCAATTCACGAGTATCTCTCGTAAATAAACACTATTGGTCAACAACAACACGGAGCATCTGAAATGTATAAAACAGCGTTCACAGCTGCATCGCCCGAACACAGCAACGAAAATACGAGAATGAACGGTGGCGAATGAGTTTTACAAGATTTGCGTTGCATTCTCATTCGTTTATACGCTTCTCGATGCTTCCAGAAGCGCTTTTTGCTCAGTTGTGAGCAGAGTCAGCCAGCGAAAACCAGCCGTTCCTGCACTCCCTCGCCCTCTCTAAAAACACCACTACACTTATATTGCTTAACCATCATAGTACCGTGCAAGTATACCGCAGATACACATTGAAAGCATTTCAACATTTCAGCAAGTTCTAGCAGACAACAGCAGATAACCTCAGTGGTGACCATTGCCCACACCGTTACGTCTCCAGTTGTCCAGCACAACCAACCAAACAACGGTTTTTATCCACAGAATTTTATTTCTTTTACTGCAGTGTACTTTTCATTTCACTTTCAGATATTCAAAAACAGTTTTTTTCGTATAAACAGCAAGAGAACAAACACGCATAAGATGGACACACAGAAAATGACAAACAAGAAAAGGGTGATTGGGGAGAAAACTGAAAAAAATGTAACAAATTAACAGATCACGTTAAAGTTTCAAAATCCAAAACTCTAAATTTACCACAGGATGCTTTCTAATGGGAAAAAACATCAGCTCAGATACACAAAGTTATTCTTGTTTGTTCCAAAAAAATGAGACCGAAAACTTAAAAAAAAACGATAAAAACATCAAAACAGTTCAAACGAAAAACTGATTTCCCGCCAAAAAGTGTTGCTGACAAGCTTGTGATTAAGTTGACAAACGATCTGAATTTACCTTACAATACAGAACAAACTCTGGTGAACTCAAAAGTTGTTTGTTTCAAGAAATAAACAACATGACGAACAATTCAATTGAAGGAAAATGCCTTTTCAGTCCTAAGAATGATTCTTCAGTCTCTTCTCTACTGTCAAATAAGATGGCTAACTGCTTTATCACAAATTTCTGAAACAAGAGCGAACTAGTTCACAAAAGCTGGGTTAAAAAGTACACAAAATGGGTTTTCAAACGCATAATATTTGTTAAAAGATCATATTCATGAGCACCAACCGACAACAATAGTTAGATCAACAGTACATTTTGACGTTTTACAATGCAAGAAAAAAATACTGATTGTTTTCCATTGTTCCAGGATGCATTAAGATTTTCAGCAAATGAATCAATTTAACTTGTATCAATTACCTATAACAATCCTCTTAATGCGTCCCGGAAATTCTGAGCTGAAAATATTCATTGAACAGGCTGTGGGTGAAATTCTTGAAGATTACAGCATTTCAACATTCCTGTTTTTTTGATGAAACAAAGAAATAATCAAACAAAATGGCAACTCAGGGACATTTAAATTAAAAATCATTTGAAAAACATTTAGATGTATAGATATCGCTAAAAAAGGACAATGCCAACGTTTGACACGGCCAAAGCTGACCACCCAACAAAAAATCAGGCGGATTTTGATGCCAGTAATGAGGTTTCAATAAAATTAAAAGTAAGTGCTTCGATAGAAAGTTCCAAAGAACAAAAGTATTACACCCCAAAAATTGCATATTTCTGCCAGTATTATTTGACTGAAACAAAAATGGGAAGGAGAAGAAGATACTTTGGAAAACGAAAGAAAAATAATGCAACAAATCAAAACGAGCGTATCGCAGTTACACAATCGAAAATAAAATAAAACGAGATAACACACAAAAAATGAAACAAACTGTACATCAGACCAGCGATTGAATCGTGTAAATTCGCGACAAAAAAACATTTCGTATCACCGCAGGCAGCTGTTTTGCTTCGAAGTTATCTTCCGATCGTTGACATCGCCTCAATGGCGGTTCCGCTGGCGTTGATTATTATGTTTTTGGTTTTGTTGTCCGTGTTTTCATAAATGTTCATCAGTCCGGCTGTCAATGTAATAATGAGTCGGAAACACAGAAATTCTCGTTGATTCGTTCGCGAAATCGACCACTCACGATTGTTCAGTGCCAATAATATTATTACTGAGCGACCGTCCTTGACCGTCGTCAAGCGTAGAACTCCTTGGTCGGCGCCTTTTGATAGGCGTACGGATACATGGGCGGTGCACCCTTCGGCTCGTCGAGCGCATACGAGCCCTCGTCCTTCTTGCGCATACGGTACACAATGAACATGACCAGAGTGATCGCTGCGAGCAGGCCCACCACGGCACCGCCCACAATCGCTGCAAGACAACAACAAAACACACTGTTTGCATTCGCGTGGAAACGAATGACACAAGTTGCTTACGATTGCGGTTGCATTGGTAGGATGGAATTCATTTTCTTAACGCCCATTTTACGCATGTCAGGACATAATACTCGAATACGCTTTCCTGTTTTTTCGGGTACAAGCTGTTTGTGATCGGAGCCATTAAATACTAGTTGAACCAATCAAGGTACAAAAAACAGAGAAACATGAAAAAAATAAAATGTCAAGCGAGAACAGACCGGCGACAATGCCGGGCCGTTTGAACGCGTCCAGGGTCGAGGCAGCGTGCACGTTGCGCTCGTAGATGTCCGCGTTCGGGGCGGTCGGCGACGGCGGCATGTTCGCTGCGAGATCGGGCGGCGCAGCGGGCACCGCTGATTGCGACGGTGCCGGTGGAATGTGCTCTGTCAGCTGATTGGTCGCCTGCTGACTGCCGCTGTCCGTTTCACCGATGACGAATGAAGGCTGCAACGTGCGCTGGAGATTAGTCGGTACACACGATCACGTTTTGTATACACGTTTTATCAACCTTGCCGTCAAACTGTAAATCACAGCTGACTGGCAAATTGAATCCGGCTCACTGTTCTGTTCTGTTCTGAACACAATGTCCTGTTCAAGCTCAGCTCGACGCAACCAATCAGCATGCCAGATTCAAAAGGACCGCAATGCTCAAGTTGACTCGAGTGTGTTTTGCCGGTTGGCTACAGTGATTATACAGGTCTCTCAATAGGTTTCTAGCATTCGCTGCACCTGCGCCAACGTGGTCGTGCTCACATATGGGGCGATCGTGGTCGTCTGCTGCGGCCACCAAGCGCCATAGCTCGCTGTTGTCTGCGGCCGCGCCGGTTGCATCCACGGCGGCATCTGTGTCGTCGTCGTGCGTTCACTGGCCTGCACCTGCCACCACGGCGTCTGGTGGAAGTCCGTGTCCGGCCGTGCGACGGCGCCGCCTAAAAACGGTGGCATTATTCGAAATTCCAGAGTTTCAAAGTTAGAAAGAGTATATCCAATCACAACGTGCAGAGAAACACTAAAACGTTCAAAAGGGGCTTCATTCTGGTGTCTTAATCGGTTTTTTTTGTTAGATACCTCCAGATGCTTCGACAGTATCACCGTAGTTGTGTGATGAGTGCCCCCTTGACATCGTCGCTGAGTCCGGGTCACCATCGCCTTGAAATAAACACGCAAGAAAAGGTTGTACACAATGCACTCAGATGGTGTTCAGTTCATTTCGGTGTTCGTCACACAAAAACGCAGGCTAATTCCAAGACAGATTTCAAATTCTGGTTAAAAATATTGAAGCCAATCGTTTCCGACAGCGTTTGGATTGGTTTACAGATTGGTGTAAAAAGGATAAGAATTATGATCCGTTAATTGAAAAATCTTTAAGCTACTTTAAATTGTTAATGGAGTTCAGTTGCAAGAAAACCATCTAAAGTTTAGGTTCTACAACAAATTGTCAACCCAGTCAACAGCACACATCCTACAACCCTGAAAAACATGCACAGCCCAAACAGTCAGCCAGCTTCATCGGTTGACATGGCTCGCTGGCATACAATTTTAGGCGATGAGTCACTCAGACGATAAAAAAACGAGTAAATACTCACATCTGAAAATATAAGACACAGCGTATTGCCAGCATCAACCAACTCAGCTAGGCGATTTTGTACTAAAGTGATTTTAATACTTTTCAAATACAATACTGACTGGAAAAAACATCATTACGACCGCGATCACAATCAATCACCTGACGCAAACACAGCATCCTCATCGTCGACGCCGTAGCCGGAGCCCCAATCGGCATCGGTGTTCACGACGCCAGCGCCGCTGCCTTCAAACCTCGATTGTGTCTGGAATTATTAAACAATCATTGTTCACTCTGTAAGCTTGGTGTTTCCCGTTGTTGTGTCACAATGATGCATTACACCGGTCTAACGACGGTTTCAATGGCATTTGAAAGCGAATAAGCACAATGTAGTCCATTCATGACAGTTCACAGGAAAGATGTGATATGCCCACTTTTAGCAGGTTCCGACAGGCTACACATTGCAAATGCAACAGCGCGTTTAGCATTTTTTGTTGATGTTGTCGTTATGCATTCACATGCACCCTCCACCGAAATGTCCCTCATCCCCCTGCCCAGTGTCAGTTGCCAATATGCGAAAGGAATTCACACACACAGACACGCATCATGCAAAAGGGTAATGATTGGTTAAATACGGTCAAATATGGCACAGTTTGCAAAACGGAAACGTGCAAAAACCATCAAAAACAACAGAACAGCATTAAATGCAGACAACGATTAAAAAACAGAGATTTAGGTGTTGGAAAGTATATCGCATCACCTTGCTCGGTTTAGTACAACTTGCTCAAGCACACAGGCAGTAATCATGATAGTGGTGACAGTGCTGCGCGGGATATCAGAAAAGACATGCACAAACACAACTCAAAACAACTAAGTTTCTGCTCGTTGCAACAGAGTTTATAAAACAACAGAGTTGCAAACGATAATGCAAACGTGGCGGCAAAGCAGAAGTGCACAGAAATGCGGAACATTCGCCAACAGCGGTTTCCAAAACACCGTTGAAACCTTTATTATACCGTCGAATCATCTGTCCAGTTTCTTCAGGGTATTTCAATAGCACAAGCGTTTGTTTAGCTTAATCAACTTTTTCAACCATGTATCGTTTTAACAAAGATGTTCACACAAACGCCACAAACAAAATTGAGAAGCTGCATAGAAAGAGAAAGATTACCCCTATTGGGATACATACAATATACGTACAGTAGAATACTAGATTCTAAAAGCTACCTAGTTTCGACACCACACGAGTACGAAATCGAATCGCACCAGGGCAAATGAGAGCCTTAAATATGAGCAATATATTACACCGGCAGATACAAATATTGCCTTGAAGTGATCACAGCGCATTATGTGCCGCGCTGCTGACCACATGTGCAATCCGGTTAACTGCAAAAAAGCTGCATCCTCAAAAACAGCTTTTCAACAGTTTGTTCTTTAACCAATCATTTTTCAGTATCTTAGCTCAACCATCTGACCAACATACTTATCGAGAAAACATCCGTTTGTTGGCATGGCGATTGAATGCAGCCAGTTCCCTTCTTTCCCATTCCATGCCGGATTGCAGCCCGTTTTACACACGACGAACATCAATATTTTGCGGAGAACATACTTAACGAGACACCAGTACAGATGACAACATTGTAGCTCAAGTTGCAGCCGAACAGGGTCCCGTCCCCTGCAAATGTACAAAACTAGCTAGCTAATAATAAAGATAGCATTAGCAGCCGGTTATATCTGCACACGAAATACACATTATGGTACTTTCCTTCCCCGTCCCCCCGTAGGCGAAACGTCTAAACATCTAACAGGCAATACTAACATGACAAAATAAAATACACAATACTTTATCAGGATCCATGCAGGCTTCCTCCGACCCAGGCACAACCGATGTCTGCGTTACATGCGATTATAGATGCCCAAGGCCTCCCTCCCTCCCTTATTTTTCCGAATGTATTATTGACACTGAGCGTTTACTGTTGGTAAATGAATTATACTTGTTGCCATTGATATAGTGTATTGATATATTAAATAAACAGTGTATAACACATCGCGGTCTAATATTGCCAACTGTAATTCTGACAAAAAAAGCAAATTTTGACTCCACTTCTTTCGTTATCTACTTTAGCAGCTTCATTACAATCCAATATGTGAACAGGAACCCATTTGAGGTTTTTGACGAATTACGTCTGAATTGCTATTTTTGACGAATTATGTCTGAATTGCTATTAGGCGAATTGTGTCTGAATTAGCTGTGTTTTTGTGTTTTTCGATCCCTCCACCCGCAGTTTCAAGTATAAACATGAAATGTCCACACCGTTATCTCATGGCCTGTTGTGGTGTTAAGTTGGCCTTGGCTCAGTATTACCTCCAAAAAAATCTACCAACATGAGTTCAGCCGCCATCCACGTTACTCTAAACCGTACAAAACTACACGATGTGATACTTTGCGACATGTCTGATTTGATTGCATTGGCAACAAAATCATCCAGCCAGAACATAACTTGATCTCCAAACGCGTGTGGGAAACGGAAACATGTCACACTGAGATTTGCAAACCTGCTAGAGTTTCATTAAATTTTGTTCAAACTTTTAGGTTTTTACTTCACGCGTTTTTGCAAGCACACAGCATTTTTACGCAACCAGTAATTTTTTGATCTGGCAGTTCTCATAATCACGGTCATATAACCGTTCCATGCAATCATGACTTTCTGCACACTTCCTGCGGTCATAAAACAACCGCCAATAATATCATAAAATGAAACCATACAAAAAACATAAAATAATAAATAATAATACCTAACCAACACGAAATTTTATGACCCGTCCCATACCCTATCACGTATAAACCCAAAGTTCTGCCCTGAAAATAGCTTTAGCGTTTCAGTCTTCACAAAACCTAGCCCACCCCCACGAAAGCTTCCGTTTAAGCCGATCGATGCGTTTAGCAACAACCTAAGCCAATCGCAGCTTTACCACTGCCAAACCAAGCTAACAACTGAAACACATATACTTGGATAGTGAAACATGTTGGTGGTTGGATGGTGAAATTACGTATGCAATAGTAGTGAAGTGAGACCAGGCGTAAAACACAATTGACATGTTTTGCTCTACGCATTAGCGATACAAATCATTGAAACTGTTTTGGTCAACAGCCAAAAAAGACCATGACAGCCTTAATTTTTAGCATTGTTTTATGATAAGTTTTTTAAAGAAAGGTTTCTAAATTGTTTTGGAAAATAGTTTGATAGAAGAAATGTAAACGATACTCTACAAAGCAAAAGACAACAGACACTGCTTTGTAACTGCAGCAGAAGAATAGGCTTACAAGCAAATCGAAACAAGCTATGTGAACATTGCTCGTTAGAATCGCAGATGAGATACGAACGCCATCAACAATAGCGCGATAAAATTTTTATAAGTCGCCATAGCTAAAATGTTCGATTTCAGAAGTTTTGTGCTTTCAATAGTCAACACAGCTTGGCAGACTATTTTCCCTCCTGCAACAAACCGCGGCGACAACGCATGCATGAATGTTCAACAAAACTCCATGCAAGAGTTTCTCTTCTTCATGCAAATTACGAACAGAACAACACACGACAAACGTGCAGAAACCGTGAAAACAGTGTTTGACACGACATTCAAGTGGCCACATCAGTCACACACCAAACCAAACCAATCAACTGACAAACAACACAGCACACTAAAATCAAAGAGACAGGACGAAACAAAAAGTAACCGTGCACTCGTCGGCTGCTGCAACATGCAGTTCATACTTTCAACAGTTTTAAAAAAAGAACATGGTCTTCAGTAAACGTAAGCGGCATTACGTCATTTAGATGATCGTGTCGATTTAAGGAGCCCCCATCAATGAGCACAGTTTTGTCGTTTTCCTTCCAGTCACCCTGCCACCATTCGTGGTCTCCGGCACTCAGCAGCGTTGATTTTGCGTCAGCCGCTCTCGTCTGCTAATTAAAGTTAAAAAATACAAAATGAGCACTGTGATTTGAACTACGAAATACAAAAAAATTGAAACCATGCGTTTTTAATTTGAAAGTTTAAAGAAAAGTACATAACTTAGAGGTTAAAATGACCGATTCAAGACACTTCCTATCTATTTTACAACTCTAAATACCAATCAACAGTTAAATCAATCAAATACCGAAGTGGTCAAGTGGACTGGGTTTTTTTACACCAGCTCCGATGGTCAGTTTTTGTTTCAACTTTTAACTGAGACAAAATAAAGACATTTTTAATTAATTTAGTCAGTGTTCAATTCAGTTACTGCAACGGCAAACTACAACAGAAATCCCCTGCAGATCGTTGCGGTCAAGACAATGACTGACTGACACCACAAAACAGAGTTTTCAAACTAACTACTAAAAACATCAAGCACAAAACTAAAATTAAATTTTTGTCAAAAACGTGATGATGTTAAGTGTATTGGCTGAGACACAAAAAGTTTTTGGCTGAGCTGCAAATTAAAATACCAACTATAAAAATTTAAACACCACAACAACAGTAACCACAGTGACCACACAACACAATCACATTAAAAACACAACACCTGAAGAAAAATGGAGTGAAACTCAAATCACAAAAAAACACCACTCACTCAAAAAGTAGTAAAATGACGCGTAAAAACTGATTCCATCGTTCATTATACACACCTATCTGAAAAAGAAGTACCCGACTTAAATCAAAACTTGAAGATCACGACCTGACATTCACTTTAAAATACCAAACTAAAAACCCCAAACAATCCGATCAGCACCGATTAGCACAAAAGTTTCAAGTTAGCACCGATTTTCGTTTTCGGTGCAAATCCACTGTCTGAAATTGCATCTTTTAAGGTACCATCAAACCTTTTAAAAATTACTATAATAAGAAGAATGTCGATGGTTATTTTCGAATTTTCGTATTTTGACCAGCATATTTTTTCTCAGATGTCAAGCAACCATTCACCATAAATCAACAATCTTGACTACTGCAACGTTGTTATGTGGTACGGAAGAAACTCGAACCAAATCAAATTCAGCGTCCCAGCCAAGTGCTGCAAGTCACTGTGTATTTGCTGTTTACCCATCATTAGATGGTATATATTCTCCCCTAGTTGACTTGACACTGATAGTTGATAATATCAAATATTAAACCATGCCACGCGTTTTCTCTTTCATATCATTTTCCAAAATGTTATGGGCATTTCTTGTTGCTGTGCATCACTAATGATCATGCAAAACTATTTATATATAAGCAAATTCAGCCAGTAAAGAGAACGTGTCAAGTTACAGCAAACATTTATTCTATTTCGTTCAGTATACCAGTGCATAAAAGTGATGTTCGGAATCGGATGTTTTGAAAACGGACAGAAACAGCTCACAAACCTACGAATATCAAATGTCCATGAAGTTTCAACGTGCAATGTTTCTTTCAAATTTCGTAAAAAAAACTTTAAGCAAACGAACAAAACTTTAAACGAAAGTATGAAGTAAAAAAATGGTGAGATGGGGGATTGAATTTGTCCAACCTCAATTTGCACAATCAAGAACTCACTCAAATACACACTACCGTTCACTCGATGTTATTCACCAGTTAAATCAGTCAAATTAAAAAAGAATCAAAACGACGATGATAAGACGGTGTGTGGGTGTGCTTACGGAAAACGTCCAATACACTAACGAACGGTTAACACAATGAGAGGGGGTATTGAGAGGAAGGTAAAATTTTCCTTATTAAGGAATGAAATTAATGAAAAAGTTTTAAATAGTAAAAACAAAGCTGCCCACCCACTCGCAAGTACCAACCCTAACAACACCAGTTAGCTGCCCAATCAATCACTTACCCGTTGAACGCAGACAGCAAACACGAACTGAACAAAGATCGCATAGCAGTTGGTGCCCTTCATCGCCGGACTGAATCGTTGTACTCCGGTGAAATGATACCAGCCGAACCAAATAACTCTCAAAACGTCCAATCGTGATTTCAAAGAAACCCGTTGCCGCCTTCGAAACGCCCGATAAATTTTACTCCCAGATGAATTCGTTTGTTTGCTGATTCAGTTTCACACTTCAGCCACCGGAAAACGTCAAAATCATGTCGTAATATCGCCCAATGCGCTTGTTATTTTTTTTATCAGTCAAGTCATTTTACGATGTGCTTGTTGACAATTTATTAGCTGATGTTAATGCAAAAGTATCTGGAATTTTGTTGTTGTTTTCTGAAAAAGAACAACAAAGCAGTGCAGAGCACTTGGTGTTGAAACCGAACACGGAAAATCTGAAATGCAGAAAATGAATGTGGCAATTTGAAAATACTGAATAAAATTTGGGTGAAAAAAATGTTGAGTTGAGGTGGCATTGTGGCAAAACAGAAAACTGACGGTTCGGGATTTAGGTCCTCCATGATGCTACCAAAATAAACAAGCTCTGCCCTGCACATTAAAAGTCGCGTGTCGTCTCGTCGAATGCAGACAACGGCTGATAATGGCACCCAAAAACAACAGTAACTTCAACTTCCACTTCCACTTTCACCAACCACTACTGAACAGCAAACCTGCCGTTACCAAGACCAAGTCACGTACACGTACCGTATTACCTCTAATAAACCCCCATGGGGGTTTATTTCTTCAGCGACTTCTGGGGGTGGGGGTTTATTTTGGGGGGGGGGGCTTTATTTTTGGGGGGGGGGTTTATTTGGAAACCATTTTTAGGAGTGGGCAAAATGGCAAAAATACCTTCCATGGCAGGAAGGAAGCCGCAGAAACTTCTATTCTACATAGAAATTTCCTTTTACAACAGCCTTTTGTAATGAAATTACCATTAACTCATCCATTTGGGGCCTTTGGTAGCACAATTTCATCATTTTCACTGCAACCAGCCACTGAATTCGCTGGGTATGTGTTTCAAACAGGTTTCAATAATCCCCCATGGGGGATTATTTTTGGGGGGGATTAGAAATGTAAGGGTCAAAAAAAAATTTTTTTTTTAATTTTTTTTAAAAAAAAGTAAAAAAATGAGCTTTTTTTTATTTTTTTTATTAAAAATTTTTGAAATTTTTTCTTTAATGTGCCCTGAAAATGCCGTTTTTGGCATAATTTTTCGAAAGTTCAACAAAAATTTTCTTTGACTTTACCTTGTCACTTAGTCTTCAACGCTGCAGGTGGTATTCTGGATTGATTTATCGACTGTTTTCAGCCTTGGTGAGTGATGATCGACTCGCGCATTGAAGTACTTGAGCGTCGCAAAGGCTAGTTCAACAAATTCCGATGTCGCTAAGGTGAGATAGAAGCAGAGAACTCACATTTACGCATCGTTTTTCAGGATCTCGAAAGGTGGAAATTGCACTGTCTGCCACTGCAAGCGTAACTTCGTTGGTTGCTCGTTGCTGTTTCGCCTCGTGTCGTCAGCGTGATCACACCGGTTTGTTGTGGAACTTGTTTCCATGTTATTTGAGGTGAATTGAGAGGCAAAACACGAGACGTGATGTCGTCGGTGGGAAAATGGGGTCGCCGAAACCAAGTCTGAAATTTTCACCCTCCTCCCATATGAGTGGGGGTCATATGGTAAGTCGGTGGCTCCTCAGATGGTGATATTCGGACTCCCTGAAAAATTCTGAACAACTTTCATTAAAAAAAAAAATTTAAAAAAAAAAATTTTTTTTTAAAAAAGAAAAAAAATAGAAAATTTTTTTTCTTGACATCTCTAGGGGGGATTATTTGGAAACTTGTCGAGGGGGTGGGGGTTTATTTTGGGGGGGGGGGGTTTAATTTTTGGGGGGGGGGGTTTAATAGAGGTAATACGGTATTTCAACATTTCGAGAACGCGACGAAAAGATGTAAGTTATGAAGACAGTTTTTGTGGGCTGGGACTGATTTCAAAAATTTTAACTGTTCATGACAACCAATGGTGATTGGTGAATCCACAAATCACCGCAATGTATGAAATAAACTGCAAAGAATTATCTGAAAACTCAGGTTTCCCAATCTGCGTTTGTACAAACAGCTTGGCAAAGGCATCGGCTTGAGTTAAGAAATTTACACCCAAGTCCAAGTTCAGCATGATTTCGACCAAGACTCGATTTTTTCATTTGGCTTGGCGGTGCTTCATTTTATGCAAAAACTAACATATTTTAAACAATTTAATGAAAATCGGGTCTGAGATATCGATCGATACGTTGTTTGCTCACTTCGTTTCATAAGTTTAAAAAAACCACTGAGACTGTGCGATATTGTTTTACAACAGCGGCCAGCCCGGGACGGCAGATAAATCTGTCATTGAAAACAAAAGTGATAAAAAAAAACTTACGTCCTGGAAATGAAACAAAACATATCAAGTGTGTCTGCCTGAAGCCTTGATCAACTAGCTTGGCTTCATCTTTCATTTCACTCGCACTCTCGCCTCGCACAAAACAAAGCTCAATCGATTGAATTGCGGCTCTGAGTCTTGGCTTCCCTTGATGCATTCGATGTTTCACGGTTGACGGTGTTGTCAAAGCATAGTACAGGGGAGCGCAGAGAACAACGATGACACGCGTTGCAAAGCTGTAACCGGTGACACGTCAACTTGATCGGCAAGAGATGAAATGGCAGAAAGTCAATAATGAACAAACCGCTAGTATCTTAGTTTACATTGTAGCTAAATGAACAAGCTAACGGATCACCAAAAATACCAATCTTCAACAGCCACACCCTGTGAAACCATTCTTACACTGACGAAAGCCAAACCGAAAGGACGGTGCATAAAAGAAAGTGACACACCACCACCAGCTGGCGACGTACGTCACCGAAAGCAGCACTGAATTTCGTTGCAACGCCTCTGCTTCTCTGTCAAGCACTTCGCACGCATTTGACCATTCTCTTGCAACGCTGAAAGGAAGCTAAAAACGTAAAGAACAAACCAGACTGACTGGGATAAAGTAAAAAGATTCGTGACATGGTTACGAAAAACCACTACAAGTCGGAATCATACAAATTTACATTCAAGAAGACTGGTTAAATTTACTTTCATCGCTTCGGTGGACCAATAAAGATTGTGAGATAAAGATTCACAACAGAATCTCCCATAAAAATTTGATTGCGATGACATAATGCGGTTGGAATGGAACATTCGATTCGAGCAATAGTTATGTTATGTTCAACTTCTGCAAATCTTCTGGTTTTAAACATCAACATAAAAATGTCACCAGTGAACAGAGAAATCACAACAAGTATATTCTTCTCTTCGGGATAACCCAACGAACCAACCATGTATTATTTAAACAAATCCATCAAATATCAGTGATTGCCAAAAAGTGCATACTGCAGAACATAATAATACGGGCACGGAGCACCACAGGTTGACGATACACGGACGAAACACACAACTCACGTTCATCTTGCCAAAAACACCAAGGCGAACAAACAACGCACAAATAAGTCAAACAGTAAAACACGGGCAATTTGTGAACCATGGGGCATTCTAATCTGGCATGCTGATTGTTGATCCAGCTTGCTAGACCAATCAGTGCGCTCCTGCGGCATACACAAACAGCCAATCAGCTGATTGCCCATGATGTACAGTTCGACTGCGACGAAAAGCATCGGATGATCACGGTTGTCTGCAGGCGATTGCATCAATCTGCGTCAACTGCGGCAGACACAGCATCAGCTTGCGACGGTAAGCACCAGGACTTTCCGACTGAACCGGATTGTGCTCCAAGTAGAGCGTTCGCAGGGTGGACAGGCCGCTCAGCTCAGACTCGATGTTCTGCCAGCTGCTCAACGCGTTCGAATTGCACTGAAACAGCGGAATGCGATGTTGCGCAGTGGTTAAAATGCGTTGCTCCCAACTTTAAGCAGCCTTGCGAGCCTTTGTTAGTTTTCACGGTTACAAATATCGTCAGCCAAGTAATGAAGTCAAGCGCTCACATCACGATTGAAAAACAATCAAAGTCAATTTCATCACATTCCGGGGAAACTGACGGCAGCGTTAGAATTAAGAAATTTGGCTGTTCAGAAAAGTTTCGGTTGTCCATGATTCTTGAACAGTACTCGATATTTATTCGATGAAATTTCATTCGACATAAACACATGAACAGACAAGGAAATCTATCATTCAGAACACGCTTCAACAGATCAGTTTTTCTGCAATCGTTGTGAAACAATCCTAACGACCGCCTTACCCAGAGATCCTCAAGTTTTATCAAATGTTTCAGGCCGGATAATGTGGTCAGCTGGTTTTGCGCGGCATCAATCATTGATAGTTCAAGCTGCAATTGTTTTATACCAATTAATGAATTACATTTGTGGGTTCCATGAAAATTGTACTGTTCTAAACAACCGTCCAACTCCAAACCAACTGATTAGCTGCTTTTGACTTGCGCTCAATCACTGATTGCTCTAACATGCTTGAGGCAGCCAATCCAGATTTAAAAAATTCCTGATCGCACAAACTGCATTGGTTTTTTTCAATTTGACTGTGAAGCCCGGCGTGACCTACGTTGCTCTCCAGTCCAGTGATTTCTTTGAGCCCGTTTTCGCTGATGTGCAGCTCTTCCAGTTTCGTCTGCTTTTCGAGGTTTTCGATTTGCGTTAAGCGATTTGCCTGAAAATCAAAAACGCAACAGTAAATTCTGTCGAGAAAAGAAAAATCAATCGAAACAGAAATGACAGACCGGTAAAGCTAAAGTTTTCAATTCCGTGAGCGTTTCCAGACCACCAATTTTAGTGATCTTGTTTCGGCCGAGGTACAGTTGACGCAGCTTGGTCATGTGAGCAATGTTTTCGATCACCTGCACTCATGAAGAACAAAGCAAATACGAAGGAAGGAAATGAATGTTTAAAATTCAACCGTTTTAGTATTGACGGGCAGAAAAAAAACACACTCACCCTGATCCGATTGGAACCCAGTTCGAGCAGCTCCAACTCCTTTTGCGCGTCAAGATTCTCAATTTTAGTTATTTTATTGTTGACTAGATATAATTGCTTCAATTTGGTCAGCGTTTCAAGACCGGTGATCTGACGAATCCGATTGAACGAGATATCAAGATGTCTGCACGAAAAAAAAATTGAAAAAACCTGAACCTGGAAAACCGAGGAAAACAGCAAATAGATCAACGAACTCAAGATTAACGAGCGACTCGAGGCCAGAAATTGTAGCGATTTGATTGTCGTACAAATCCAACGTTGTAAGCGTTGTGGCCGACGCCAAATTGGTGATGACTTTCAAGAAATTCTGACGCATGCACAGCTCCTTGGAAACAAATTGTAGCAATGGACACTTGCAATGGATACAAACAGCACCTTTCATCGAGCAACTTGCGACGGTAGTAGACTTGAAAAATCGGTGATGTGAGTTTGCAGCATCCCAGAAGAGTTCAATTCTAAAAAAGCTGACGTAATCAAAACGTCGGTTCGTTTTACCGTCAACTGAGTGAAACGCTGCAAGTCAGGAATTTCGTGCATGCGCCCATGTACGAGATCGATCGACTGAAATCATAATAACGTACAGGGTGTTTTACGAAAAAAGTATGTTGAAAAGTGAAACACGAAATGTGGCCATTTGCTGCCAATCTGCTTTGTGCGAACGGCACCCTTGTGAAGACAACAAAAAGCAAGCGGCCTGTTATGCCACCAACGTACCTCCGAGTCGTCATTGAACTCCTCCATGTTGTACACGGTGACTGTTGCGTGAATGCGCTCCACCGCCGGCACCGGCTCACCCGGGTCAGTCTCGGCATCGGACAGCACCATCACAGACGGACCCACCTCAGTTTGCTCACGGTCGTTCATTTTTACTGGTTTGCAACAGCTGATTCAGTGAACGAAGGCAGTTTGCAAACAACTGATAATGCAGAACAGACAGCAGTATTGAGCGAGCGATAAGCGACAGGGCGCCACTCGACCAGATTGAACACCCGAACAGGAAATGTAGCGAACGCACCAATAAACAAATCCGACACGTGGAATACGCTTTATTTTTATATGACACACATTTCAAAAAGTAACCAGACCAGAATGCGCGTCATGAACACAACCGCACACACACAAACACAACACTCACAAGAGCACGCGCTCAACGAGTCACAGATCCACCAAGAGTCCACCCTTCGGCGGCACGCAGCGTTCACCGAGCTGCAACTGTCGCTGTTTCTCCTCGTCAAACTTTGCCAGCGAGTAGCGGTGTTTCTTGCGCATGTGATCGCGGAACACGGTCGAGAACACGAATCCCACGTTGCACTGGTCGCAGACGAACGGAAACATCCGGGTGTGCTTGTTGGCTCGGTGCTGTCGAAGAACGTTGCGCTGCACAACAAATTGAACAAATCAACCGAATACTGCTCACCACGAGTCACTTTCATTGCAAGAAAAGGAGTCATATGACTGCCGTGCAGCTGATAAGAGCTACAACTCTCGCCAGCCGCACAACAACAACATGAGCAAGCAAACACAAAAAGACCAGTGACCCACCTGCGTGAACGCGTCGCCGCAGTGCTCGCATTTGTGCGGTCGTTCCGCTTGATGTGACTGAATGTGCACCTGAATGTCGAGTGACGACTCGGGTGAGCAGGCAAATGATTCAGTTTTTGTTTCGAATTCCAATCAACGGAGAACTCGGCTATACCGAAGCGTTCATGCTTTTTCGATGTTTCAAGCAGGCGTTTGCTAGCGAAGTCTACGGGAAGCAGCATGAAACAACGAAAAAGTACGAATGCAACGGACGAACCGGGCGTAGTATTGGTTTTCATTCACCAACCCTGAGACTTTCAACGGTGCCCAGTTTTTTACCGCACACGTCGCATGGGAACCGTTTGATGTTCTGGTGTTGATCATAATGAGACACGAGCGCTTTGTGAGTTTTCATTGACTTTCCTGCAAAAACATTATTAGTTTGACAGTGGAAAAATTGTAAACTGGACAAAAAAGACTTCACTAACCCCTGCCCCTGCCCCCTTACCACAAATGTCACAGACGAAATCTTTTGGTGCTTCCTTTTCTTTCGGTTCACCTGGAATACAATTGTTGCCTTTCATATGACGCTCGAGACCTCGTTGAGATTGACATCTGCTGAAAACGAAAACAACACACATTTGTGTTACTTCCAAGGACAACCTGAACTTGCTTTCCTGACAATTGCAAGCAAAGTACTCAGAGCAAGCGTCAGACCCTCCAGAGCGTCCTGGAGAACATGACAAAAAAATGCACGGAGGACTATAATAACCATCTCAGACCGAATTAATTAACGAATTTGAAATCATCAAATCACAGACCCAATGATTTTGTGGCACCGCGGGCAGCGGTACACCTGCGGATTGGCGGCCTCCGGTTTCCTCCGAAAGTGCACTTGCTCAGTGTGACGGATCAGTTCGGCGAGGCACGTGAATGAAGACGGCGTTGACTTCGTGTTGCCATCAGCCGACGACTGGTCAGCTTGTGCCACTGCGGCTGTTTCATTTTTGTCCTTTGTTGCATCGGCGCATAATTTACATTCGAGTGGCTTCGGCTGGTTGGTGAGATGCTCTCGATCCTCGTGCTCCACCAATTCAAGCTGCAAAATTTCTAACTTGCACAATCGTGGCGATTTGTGAAACTTTTAATTAGTTTAGATTAGAACCTGTAAATAAAGCAGTTCATAACAGAAGCGAAGTGCGTTCGAAACATGACTGAGACCTGCGTCAACAGTGAACCAACCGGCGTGGACACGAACACCCCGCAGAGCTTGCAGTGCATGAACGCGTCCGGCGGCATAGCACACATGTGCCGCAGACGCAGCTGGTCGTTCGCGAACGACGTCTGGCACAGCGGACAGAACGCCTCCATCTGGCAAAATTCAAAAAAATATTCATTCTGTTGTTGGTGTACGCGAGGTGAAAAAAAAGATCACATGGATTATGGCGGAACCTGCTTGAGCACCTTGAAAAACAATCTTCATTTTTCAGCAATACTTTTTTGAACGTCGACAGATATTTTTAGTTTTTTATTCTGCACTCAATCACACATTTGCCACCGTACCGCGTCCAGGTGCGTCACTTGGTGTTCCGCAAACAGCTGCCTGCTCATAAACCGCTGGCCGCAGTTCTCGCGCAGACAGACGATCGCTTCGAGATCGGTGTCACCGACGTAAAAATTCGGATGACACTGGTGCACGTGCTCCTCCCAGTTGAATCTGCCAAACACCTGAACAAAAACCAAATCAATTGGCACAAAGCATGTTTGTGTAAACCTGTCACTTTTTCGCAGAATGCAGAGCAAGCGAAACTTTGAATTACGGTTGGAAGAACGAATGCACTGAGTTTCGTTGAAATCAGCCACACATGTTTGGCATTATTTTTTGCAACCTTGATTCTGTTCATTTTCCTATCATGTGCTCTGTATTATTTTGCAAAAAAGGGATAGGTTTCAAATTCAGCATTATATTGTCTAACCACTGTTCAAGCGTCTGTCGTGAACAATAAGTCAGGGTGGACAGAAAAGCGTCTCAAATTCAAAGCAAAATTGCTCGTTCTTCTCACCAGCTACATCATTGATGGAACTGACGCCTTCTTTTTGGGTTCAATTTCAGCCTCTAAAAACAGTTTTCATGTGGCATTGGCACTACTGACGATCATCATCATCGCACCTGCACGCCACATGTGACACAGCTGCAGACAGACTGCTCAAACACTTCGGAGGCCATCATCTCGTCGCTCGACTTGTCTCGATGTTTGCCGGTGAACATTGGAAAGCTGCTGTCTGAAATTGGCATTTGGACTGAAAAATACGACAAAAATCACAATCGAAATTGCTTTCGTCGTTGCAGCTGACTGACAAAAAACAAGGAAAACTTTTGCACGCCTTTTTCTGAAATCAATGTCAGAGAGAAAACAGAAAACATCAAACAAAAACCTCACCAAACGGTCGATCAGCGCGCGAGTTTTTCGCGTCAATCAGCAACGCGGGTCGCTGAGCGCGATTGACGATGCGCATCACCTTGGCGAACGTTCGCTGGCGGTCGCTCTTCGATCGAGTTTTCGCCTGCGGTGGGATGACGATCTTCAGCAGATCGGCGGACGTCAGCGCCTCGGTGAACGCCTGCTCGGTCGTGTCGTGAAACGACCACGGAAACACGAGATGCCCGTTGATGGACGTCGTTGCTGATTCGCCGTCGTCGTCGTCCCTGTCGACCTCGCCCGCCGCCGCCTCCTCCATTTCTATGTCATCCATTTCCCTCTCATCGTCGTCCACCGCTGCTGCTGCTGCCGCCAATGCCGCTGCGAATTCATCCATCTCCTCATTGCCACAGGTATCCATTATCTTGCGTTCCTTCCACGTTGTGTCCTCTGGTTTTTTAAGCGAAAATCCAATCTTCCTTCAAAAGGGTTCAGTTTAGGGTTGTTAAAAAAAACAAAAATCGTCATTTTTGTTTTAAAAAAAAAAAATTTTTTTTTTTAAAAATTTCAAAAATCAAAGTTGTGCTAAATCAATCAGGGAGTCCGAAGAACCACATATGATATGCAAGCGCCTCCCGAATGACACCCGTATGGCGGAACTTTGCAGATTTTGTTTTGGTGACCTCAATTACCCCTTTTCCAAACCGTCACCATGCCTCTTCTTGTGTTTTGACCTCCAAAACGTCACTAATTGTCCCCAGCTAAGCTAATGCTAAAGTGAAGACAAACATACCGCCTTGAAATTCGATCAATTCTTCTGATGGTGTCGCGACGACACGACACGAAGCAGCAACCAGACAACGTAGCGCTTGCAAACGGTGCAGCGAGCACAATCGGACGCTCTGCGAGGCTAATCGTCACCTTATCTGCATCGGAAATGGTAGGCTAAGCTTTGGGACGCTCAAAAACTTCATCGCAGATGTTGTCGAAGCCTAAAATCAGTCGGTAAAACGGCCCAAAATCGACTGCTAAAGGTTTCACGAGGTATAATCAAAGAAAATTTTTGTTGAACTTTCGAAAAATTGTGCCAAAATTGAGGTTTTCAGAGCATATTAGAGGAAAATTTTTCGAATTAAAAAAAAAAATCGGCATTTTTGTTTTTTTTAAATCACTTTAAAAAAAAAAATTTCATTTTTGTTTAACAACCCTAGTTCAGTTTTTTTAAACTTTTTTTAACCTTTTTTATTGGGATTCTTTTTTGCCATCAAAATTCAAAGGTGTACTTTCATCTAAAAATGCGTTAAGAAGACACCTTCCACAGAAAGTGACTTCATGCCTTTTTGCCCAGAATTTCTGGTGGACGCAGACGATCAACCACATGCTGATTGATTGATGAACACGTGATGCGTGATTTGCTGTGGAGTGGAGGGCGGAGTTTGGTTTGCAGTTTGCACCAGTACCGTGGGCCCAAAAAAATTTTCGAGGGGGGGGTATGGTACCGTGGGGGGGGGGTGCCGACCAAAAAGTGAGGGGGGGGGTCCAACCTATGGTAACGTGGGACCCCCCCAGGGGGGTCCCATGGGGGGGGTGCATTTTTTCAAAATTTTCTGTGGGGGGGTCCACCCCCCCCCCCCCCCACCCCCCCCATGAAATTTTTTCGCTTAAATTTGAAAGGAAAAACGCTAAATTTTGCTGCAAAATCTTTGAAATTACAATGAAGATGGTCAAGTTATCATATATTCAGCTTATATTATGGACTTTATAGACAAAAAATCATGATTTTCGAAAAAAAATTTAGGGTGTGCAGAAAATTTTGGGGGGGGGGGGGGTGTCCGCCAGACAAAATTTCATGGGGGGGGTGGCGTGACTGCTCATGTCGCAAATTGAGCGGAGCGTACTGAACACGCCTTGACAATGCAGGCAAAATGTTTTTAGACAAGGACTTTTTTGCAAAGAACGATTTTGAATGAATCAGCTGCCGCGGAGTTGGCTTTTTCAATCAATTAATCAGTTTTGCATCGCAATCGATGTTGTTTTTAAAATATTTTGTTGTGTGATGTCAATTTGTCTTCTATTTCAAATTCGAAAAAGCAGTTGGAGTGAAACAGCAAATAGAAATAATCAACGGACGACGGCATCGAAGAAACAAACACAACTCAACCATTCAAAAGATGATTTGGAGAACAGGCATTGTTTCGGGCAGCGTTGTTAAATTGATCCTGCCGATTCAGTGCTTGTTTTTTAATCATCAATCTCAATAACAACCATTAACATAATCTCAATCACATCGAAATGGGAAATTCATTCAGAAAAATTTAATTCAATAAAATCACTGCAGGCAGAATAGAACTGACTGACTGACTGAGACTGTCTGATCAACTCAAATCTCATAATATAGCAACGATTTGGGGTCATTGCGTTTTGTCTGAGTCTGATTGAGGTTTGTTTTGATTTTTCTTTTCTGATTCAACCGTGATTGTGTTGAGGCTGAGGGTGGTCAAAGTTTGACCGTGGACAAACCAAGTGCAACGTTCGCTGCAGGCCAGCATAGTTGTTCTAGGGGGCCTTCTAGGGGGTGGGCGTGGGCTTGTGGTCAGTTTTATAAAAATGTGTAGTGTCAAAAAAGTGAGTTTTACTCCAGGGCAGTACCGAAGACGTGGGGGGTACACATAGGGTTAGGGGCTTTGAAAAAAAATTTTTTTTATTTTTTTTTCGTTTTAAAAAAAAAAAAAATTGGATTTTTTTTTCAAACTTAAAAAAAAATTGAAAATTTTTTCTTCTACTTTGCTCTGAAAATTCGATTTATGGCATAATTTTTTGAAAGTTCAAACCAAATTTTCTTCCCAACTTCTTTGTGTGCTTAGGTAAATGTCATTATTTGGTCATTTTGACCGACGTACTCCATGTTTTTCGATTTGGATGACTTCTAGAGTCAATTTTTAGCGTTGAAATGACTTAACTGAATTGAAATATCGTTTCAGAAATCGTTTTCTTGCAACTTAGAACATGTTTTTCAGTCGGTAGGCCATGAGATGAACATGATATCTTGTTGATTGGCGTATGTTATAGGTCTACAATGGAGTTGTGCGATATATTGTTAAACAATTTGAGCGGAGATGTTGGTTAATACCACATCACACGACCGTTTTTCAGATACCCGATAACATGGCCACATGTTAAAACTTGCGTGCTGAGCTAAACTAACGTGTTAAACTTGCGTCTGTCAGTTGCCCGCAACGTGATCGCGAAATCATGGTACGTGTTTTCGATGCGATGATTTGAAGAGTGGGCTCTCGCCATGTGGCAGATAGCATAGCTGGTTGAACCTGAAAGTAAGTGTCTTGGGGGGGGGGGCGACCGGGTCGACAGGGGTTGCCGACTTAGCTACAGCAAACAGGAATTTTTGAACACAGTCAAATTTTGGTAATTTTCTAAAGAGGAACCACTAAGAACGGTTCAATATTCAAGTACACGTGAAAAATTGCCCTGTTTTACTGTTGAAAATGCAACTTTCCCTCTATGAAATGGACATAAGTTCAATAATACACGATTTTCGCTCTTATAGTTTCCCGGATCGTTCTGAAAATAGTCTAGATGAACTCAGCTCGACGAGACGCTTCGAACGAACCTAACTTGTAAAAAAAAATTTTTTTTTTAATTTTTTTTTAGTTTAAAAAAAATCCGGATTTTTTTTTCCCCTAACCCTAGGTACACACCCCCACAGCACTCGAGACCTCCGCGTGGGGGGAGGGTCACGCGACACCCACCCACTCCCCAAAAACCTGACACTGGACCATTCACACCCCCCTGGAAATTTGCTTGACACCCCCCATGGACCTAAGTTACAGTGACACTTCCCAAAAATTTTCTCGGACCATCAACATGCATCACGTGACCACCAACCAATCAGCTGATTCCCTATATATAATTTAGAGTTTGACTGTGGAGTTCGTGTGATGGCTGAAACTCACTGAATTAGTGAATTCACCGAATAAAAGCTAAACTGCTGACATTTTTGTCTGAGAATACAATCAGAAAAATTGTCATGTGCTCACAATGAAGAACAACAAAAGTAAACAAAATTGATAAAATCGAACTTTGACGCACGGCTTTTTAGGGAAGAACCTAAAACCATAACCATCCGGGATAAAA
>JASANC010003158.1:0-17338 GCA_030248135.1 Theristus sp. LFF4_11
AACCGTGGTGGAAAATGAAATCGTGACACACACAGGCACAATGGTGGACTTGCCAGTGTTCGTGCCGGATCCATTGACCTCCATCATTTCCAGCTGGTCTGTTGCCGCCACCAACGCACGCTCCTCTCGTTTCAGTTGCTCGCTGACCTCCTGGTGACACAAAAAGTGCAATGCAATTGACAGTGCTACGGGCGGGCATGAAAAATACAAAAAATACTGGCCATCACCACATCCTGGTGAACGATTCTCTGGCAGAAACTGATCAGCATAAAAAACGTGCAAAAAGTTTTGGTTTGGCGAACAAAATGGCCTTCTGGCTCAAAAAACACTGAAGTCAAGCAAAGGAAAACCAAGGGTTTCTCGTGTGTTCTACAAGACTTTTATTGAGGTTTTGGAGACAGAGGCAGGCGTGTGCAAAAGATGTGCGTTTTGCGTCTACCTTGATAGCAGCCATCCATTGTTCTCGTTGCTCTGGCGTGTCCGTGTGGAACATTCGCTCAATGATCGTCGTCCACTCGCAGCCCTGCAACACACTGCGCAACATTGCATGCAACTCGGTAGAGGTCTTCGTCAAATCAAATCGAACAACTACAGTGATTTGTAGCCTCTGCGCAGAGCGCCGAAAACTTTCAGACTGTGACATTTTGCATTGTGGTTCTTTTGTTATTTCAGAAGATTTCTCGCCAAATTTTTCAGGTGTCACCTGAGATCTTTGGCACAATCTCTTGATCTGGTCTAGTACCTAAGCTGGCTAAGCTGACCAAAGCGCAGGTTCAGGTAAAAGTAATCATAATCTTAAGGTGATCGCCAAGAGTGCCGGCTTACTCCCTGACCAGGAAGGTGTTTGGCTTCGGTCGTTCTACCTTCATCAGCTGCACCTCCTTCACAGTGAAATCGTTCAACGGATCGCTGTACGCTGCGCGACCGTCCGCGCCCTCCGGTGGCTTCTGTTTGAATCCTGCAACGAAACAGCGTTCGACTGCTTGGACACACCGATTGTTGAGCTTGCAGTTGAAGCCTTCGCGTTCTAGAGGCGGTCAAAAAGTATTGCTTAGGTCACATCAAGGACTGGTATAAAAGCGGTTTTTATATGGCCAAAAAACCGGTTTATTTCCCATGCCAACCCTACTCATCATGTCACACTCATGCGTAGCCCGAGTCTGCCTGATGTTACATGTGTGCCATGCTTTTTCGCAGTGGTGCAATGTACAAGAGCAACAAGAAGCAGCACCGACCAAGCAACGAGCCGTCATCGAACAGCACAAAGTAGCGCGCCCGCCAGTTGCGAATGTGCTCGCCGCGTTTGTGCAGCCAGCCCGGTGGACGACACGGGCGCCCGCACGGGGTCGCTGTTGGGACGCTGCGTCCGAGGCACCTGACGCACCAACAACGAACGAGTGCTTTGCGAATGTGTTTGCGATTGGGCAGTGGTTCGAAACTGCGTCTTGGGGGCGATATACAAACATGGATTGCCGGAGCAAATGTTCCAGATAGATAAACAGCCCCTCTCCTCCCTCTAGAACAACTAAGGCTGGCGCTCGAAAAACAACAAGTGGACCCGTTGTTGTTCCAAACCTGAGTAAAACCTCCTCACTTTTATAAAACTGACCACAGATCTCGTCGTAAGGGACACTGAGCACGGACACAACCAACCGTGACCAAAATCAAGCATGAACGTACCTGCTCCGCCAGATGCTGCGACGCCAGTCAAACTGTGAGCGGGGTTCGTGTTCAGTGTTGCCATTGCCACGGAGTCTGACTAAATTGTACTCACATGCGAATTACGCTCTTGAATTATACTCAGAGACAACAGAAACGCAATCTGAAAATATACTTGTTAGTCTGTTGTATATTCTTTTTATATTTTTTTCTGTTGTTGACAGGGTCGTAGTTAAAAGTTATGATTTTGTTAAAAACTCCAAAAATTGGCAGGGGTCGCGCTCAATCGCGAGTCTTACCGTTAAGGGGTAAGAAACAAAATTTGGAAAACCAAAGCGGTGCTAAATCAATCATCACTACCATTTACTGATCAGGAGTCAGATTGTAGGGTTGTTAAAAAAATCAGTTTTTTAAATTAAAAAAAAAGTGACGATTAAAAAAAATTTGAAAAAAACTTTCTTCTGACATGCTCTGAAAACATCATTTTTAGCACAATTTTTGGTAAGTTCAACAAAACTTTTTTTGCCATTACCTGTCCAGCAGTCGATTTTGACCGTTTTATCGATTGATTTTAGGTTTGAGCAAAGGTTTTGAGCGTCAAAAGCTTTGGCTCAATATTTACGACGCAGCCAAGGTGACAGTTCGCTTCACATTGTGAATTCTGAGTGTCCGAACTGTCTGCAAGGCGCTACTTTGTTTGGTTGTTGTTTCGTGTCAAGTCGTGTCGTGGCGTCGTCATCATAAATGATCAAATTTCAAGCCGGCAAGCTTTCTTTCACTTGAATGTTGAACTAGTGGATAATTAGTGGCGTTTTGAGGGTCAAACTAGGGTTCAGAAAAATTAAAAACTCGATATTTTTTACGCAAAGCTTCATAAGGCTGTCAAAGAATGGCTACAAGCAAGGCCAAAGACAAAACTCAGCCTATTTCTCATGGAAGCTGACCAATAAACGTTCACCACACTGCGCGATTGTAAATGCAATATTTCAATGAATGTTAACAAGAACAGACACGAATCAAGTGCAAAAAACCTTACACCACACTACACCACACAGGACCACCGATATAACTGAACTGATATAAAAGTTGTTCCAGAGCCGAGGGGTTGGGTTGGGGGGGGCCGATATAGATAGCTGGAGCAAATTCGTGGTGCATTCGAGCAGGCTTCGAAACGACAACGCACAGTTGACACCAGCCAAGAGCATGAAGGCGACTACGACTCGACATACGAAGAGGAACAGGTGTGCTTCCAGCAGTAACGGGAGTTTTTATGGCTTAAGAGCAAGGGAAAGTTCAGCAAATTGAGATGATACGTTTTAAATCTGTATTCTACAATCCTTCTTCAATTGGGGGGGGGGGGGCCGATATAGATAGCGGGAGCAAATTTTACATATAGATAGATATCTGGAAAATTTTTGGGGGGCCGCGGGGGGGGGCATGTGACTTGGGGGGGGGGCGGTCAAAAATTTGAAATTTGATAGATAGATAGCTAAAACGCTAAAAAGCTATAAAAACAGCAAAATAATGCTAAAATACATTAAAAATCAAGTAAAAACGCGTATTTTACCTGCAATTAGCGAAATTTTCAAGAATTACGAGCAAAAATGGTCAATTTTGGTCAAAAATTGACTCATTTTATGTCTTCGAAGACAAAAATTTTCAGATAGATAGCTGGCTGAGAATTTTTTTTAGATAGATAATAGCTGAGCCGAAAAAAACCTGTTTGATAGAGATAGATTCGAAAATTTTTTGGGGGGGGGCCGCCCCCCCCCCCCCCAGGCCCCCTACCCTAGAACAACTATGACTGATATTTCTAAAAAATCGGTTTTCCGCCACTGCACCAACAAAAATCAAACAGCCACAACAAAATTGAACTGTTTTCAAAATTCAGTTGATTTGATTCGGTTAGGATTATGTTAGGCTTAGAATTAGGCTTTAGGATTAGGATTAGCAATGTCCGACAACGAGTGTGTCGGTTTTTAGAAAAGAAGGGCAACCCTAACAACGGTTGTTAAAAAAAACCGTTGTTTTTAATTATTTTTTTTTTGAAAATCAAAGTTGTGCTAAATCAATCAGGAACTTCGAAGAACCGCATTTGACGTGCAAGCGCTCCCGAATGACACCCGTGTTGCGGAACTTTCCAGGCTTTGTTTGGCGACCTAATTTACCTTTTTTTCAAACCGAAATCATGCATCTTCTTTCGTTTTGGCTCTCAAAACGATTTGTATGCATACTTAAAGTTGGGAATAACGATAACTGTGTAATTACATGTAACTATATTGGCTATATAAGCTGTGATAATCTGTGATCAGGGTCGGTCTGTTTTTATTATTGTCGTTGTCGTGTCATCCTAATAAGCAAACCCAAATAAACTACGAAACAACCCAAATATCTTTCTGGCGCCCAACGTTTGGCTCGTACAGTCATCATCTATAAAGAAGGAAAACCACAGTGTGCAACAGTGCAATCCGCACAACAGCACGATCAGCATCATGTCGCGACACTTTGACAGCGAGAGTTCAGTCGTCAGCCGTGATCCCAGCCCTGACTCGCTGAACACGTCCGACACCGATACGGTACACATGACCCGGTACGACCGACAATGACAAAGCATACATGATGTTGTTGTCCGAAAAAATGGCAAAAGTTCGATCCAGCCAAGAATCACAAGTTTCGAACCTGGCTCAGCAGTCTGCAGACCAGACTGGAGCTATGGGACCCACCGCCAAAAATCGCGGTCGAGCACATTCGTATGTGTCTTTCCGACGACGCATTGTTTGCTTTCGATCAACAGCCACAAGGAGTGCGTGAAAATTCGGAGGAGTCCATCAAGTACCTTGAGTCCATCTACGGACCAAGAAATGAGGCAATTACATCCGTCTACGAACTCGATACAGCAACGCGACAGGAAGGAGAATCTGTGCGCGCCTTCGGACTACGTCTGGAGAATTTGCTTCTTGCCACTGGGCATAACTATCGCGGTTCGAATGGCAACTATATACCGTTTGTCGAAACGACGTTGATCAACAAGTTTGTGCAAGGATTGCTTGATCCGTTGTTGTCGAGCAAAGCAGAGGACCAGAAGTTCAAGGGTCTCAATTTCCGAGAAATTGTGGATAAAATCCAGGGAATCGAAGACTGCGAAAACTTCAAAAAGAAAAAGAACAGCCGTGACGACGATCGGCAGAAAAACAAAGACAACGGCAGCAAGCCGAATTACCAAAACACGAGCCGTGAAAACCACGAAACAAACTTTAACTACAAACCGCAATTCAGCGACCAGTTTGGTCATAATCAGCAACATTACAATCAGATTGAGAACTACCAGTTCGCCAACAATCAAATCACTCCACAAATCAATAATCAGCAACAGCAAACCACGCAATACATCGGTCGATGTTCTCGCATTCGACACGACACGCGACAGCAAAACTATTCACCAAAATTCGCAAGATTCCGAAATTGGCATCCGCAGTTTAGAATGTCGGACGCAGAAAAGCAGTTGATTGCGAAAGTCTACGGACGAAACAAACCGGCCAAGAATCCTCGAACAGCGACAAACGACGTGGGCAAAGCTGAGGAGGACGACTACAACCACGGCCCGCGCGATGAAGGAGGCGTCGACGAATAGTAATGATGCGCGTGATGAAACGAACCGGTTGAGACGAAACGAAATAAAAACACAAGGAAATCTTCAACCAAAAAATCAAATCAACAAATCTCAATCAAAAAACAATCAAATCAAATCAACAAATCTTCCAATCAATCAACAAAACAATCAATCAACAATTTCAATCAAATATGTGATAAATCATTTTCAATTGTTGGGGAGAAGTTGGGAATAACGATAACTGTGTAATTACATGTAACTATATTGGCTATATAAGCTGTGATAATCTGTGATCAGGGTCGGTCTGTTTTTATTATTGTCGTTGTCGTGTCATCCTAATAAGCAAACCCAAATAAACTACGAAACAACCCAAATATCTTTCTTTAAAAGTGATTTTTTTTTGATTTCTGATGAGTGGTTGCTTGCAATGAGTCGTTGTAGGCAGTACCGTGGGCGGGGGGGGGGGGGGGGGGGGTACACCCCCCCCCACAGAGCACCTGAGACCGTCAGGTGGGGGGGGGCACCGTGCCACCCCCCCCCTAAAACCGGGCACCCCCCCCCCCCATCGTACCCCCCCCCTCGAAAATTTGGCCGACACCCCCCCCCCCCCCCCCCCATGAAATTTTGTCTGGCGGACACCCCCCCCCCCCAAAATTTTCTGCACAACATCAAATTTTTTACTAAAAACATGATTTTTTGTCTATAAAGTCCATAATATAAGCTGAATATATGATAACTTGACCATATTCATTGTAATTTCAACGATTTTGCAGCAAAATTTAGCGTTTTTCCTTCAAAATTTAAGCGAAAAATTATCATGGGGGGGGGGGGTGGGCCCCCCCCCCCCCCACAGAAAATTTTGAAAAAATGCACCCCCCCCCCATGGGACCCCCCTGGGGGGGTCCCACGTTACCATAGGTTGGACCCCCCCCCTCACTTTTTGGTCGGCACCCCCCCCCCCCCACGGTACCATACCCCCCCCCCTCGAAATTTTTTTTGGGCCCACGGTACTGGTTGTAGGTTCCTAATCCTAATCCTAATCCTAAGCCAAGCCTTTTTTATCGAAAAGCTTCTTTATTAAAAGCACGCGCACTTGGCATCGGCATTGCTCATTGCTCATGATCCAATAACGCGCGCGCACACGCACGCGCGTAACTCCGCCCCCTTTAGATTTGCACACAGAACAACGCTAGTCGCTAGCGGGCTCTTCAGTGAAATGGAATGCAATTTTGAGATTCAATGAAGTTGGATGGACCGCTGATTGGCTGTATTTGAAGTTCGTGCATTGGTTGGTTGTTCAACGATGCAGCTTCTGGTGCAGATTAATGTTGCCGTGGCAGAACAATAAATACAAAGTTTAAATTCAACAACACAATGCACAATGATAACTCTTGAGCGCGAGCTCCATTCAACAAACTGCTGTTGGAATGCAACTGAATTGTGGAGACGCCGATTGGCTCTAAAATTTTTGCTGGTTGGTCTAAAAACAGTCTGGTTCAAATGTTTCTCAGGTCTTTTTTGAAACGACCCAAAAGAATAGCCACACAATATCATGAAGCAGGAATAAAAACCACGTCTCAGGGAGGGGCATTTTGTTGTTTTTTCGCAATCGTTTGAATTGATTTCGTTGATTGGATTTTGCTACCGGTGAGCGTTCAATATCAGAGAACTTCGACGGACGGAACCAAACAAGGTGCAAAGAAACAAAAGGTGCCATTTCACGTTTATCAGTTTGATTGTTCGTCGTTGATTATTCATTATCATTGGAACAATTTATTCGTTAACATCACTGACGCAAAACAAAACCAAACATTTATGAAAAACAACTTTCCCACATGAGCATTGCGTTTAAATAACAAAAAAAACAAATTCTGGTTTACTTGCTTTTGATTCTGCGACTCAATGCACGCAATGCAAGCAAGCAGTTTCGTGCATGAAGTGCGTGCGGGCGGGAAGTCACGATTGGTGAAGTGACCCGTGCCCCTGCGATATGGGTCGAGTCACTGAGTCCTTTTTCAATTGCCGCATCAAGCGCAAAACTGATTTCATCAAACAAGCAGCATACGGAACAACCAAAAAAACAGAACAAAAACAGAAAGTAAAGAAGTTTAAAAAATTGCTTGTGAAACCAACAAGAACAAGCACAACAGGTAAACAATGTGAACAGCGCCAACTCAATTTCAAACCTTGCCAATACACTTGCTCAACAATGATAGTCTATTTCTTCAAACCTGCCGCAAACACTCAACCAAACCAACGCTCAACAACATAATAAAAACATTAGACCACTTCAATCATCTGACATGTTCTTCAAAACAGACCAAACATCATTCTGCCAAAAATTCTCTAGCTAATACAGCAACCCGCGTTCCAGAGTTTCATGCAGGAGTAGTGTTTGATTTTCTATGCTGGAATTCCAATACTCGAGCTCACCAAGTTCAAATGTTTGCCAGCAGGCTCTGAAACGCAGCTGTTTGTTGGTGAATCGAATTGACACAATTTTATGCACCCCAAATTACCGCCGTCTCCGACGATTCTTCGACGGACTTCGATCGCTTTCACTCCAGCTTCGCACGGGACCCCGTTGTCTCTGCCTCGACTCCTCGTCGCGTGGCGACCGCCGCGCGCTTGTTTTGCCTGCCGGTGATTATTCCTGTCTAGGGATGGATCCGGCAAATTTGCCGGAATCCGGACCGGATCCGAATCCAATTTTAGGCGCCGGAATCCGGAATCGGACTGTAACCGGCTCCATCCCTATTCCTGTCCTACCGATTTTTAGGGTGAGTGTCGTCAGTTGATGGTCGCTCGCACTTCATGGGAGGTGGTTTTTGCCTGAAAAACAAGAGGGAAAAAACTTCTCGGATTCGTGGCGGTGAAAATCTAAGTTGCAAACATTTTCCGGGACAAAACGTTGGAAATCTCGGAACACACAAATTTCAGATTCGATGCCTTTTGGTAATATGGCGTAAGTCAGCAAAATTGAGATAGAGGCTTTTTTAGATCATTGGTGTCCCCAGATAATGTCTCCACTACGGGACGACGCTAAGCGTCCAACACGAAATCACCGGAGTTTGGTACCTTCCAGGTTCTGGATGAATGCATGTTTGTCCTTGCCTATCACAGCCTTCTGTGCATTGTCAGAGTCTTTTAGTCCTTTGGCAACACCACATAATGATTCTCTCGGACGACGAGCCAGCCTCCTGGCAGATCGAGTTGATGTTTGTGCTATTGATCTCGTCCGGTCGCGCCACGTAATCTTCTATTTCAATCTGCCAAACACACAGAAAAACATTGCGAACGTTGCATTTTCAGTCACAAAGCGTTTGAACTCACAAGCTTGTCACGTTATCAAAAATTCGAAAAAAATACAATCTTTCAAACCATATCTTCTCGACTTTACCGCTTGGTTGGTTCCCATTTCTCGTCATTTGCGCCAGACAGCAAAATCAAAGCCACTAACAATCGCTACGATGTCGATCAATATCAGTCGAACCGCCAACTCATACAATTATTGACTTGAATTTAACTGAATCCTCATAAGAAATGTTCGATTTTTTCCATGGCTGAGGAAACAAACGTCGAACTGGCAGGATCCAAAAAATAGTAACGTCACTGCTCAGTCCGACGCTCATCACTCAGTCATTTTCCATTTCAGTTTACTAATAAATGATGATGCAGCTCGTCTGTCTCGCCATAGTTGTTCCAGATTCGAGGGGTTGGGGGGGGGGGGCCGATATAGACAGCTGGAGCAAATTTTCTAGATAGATAGATAGCTGGAAAATTTTGGGGGGGGGCCGCGGGGGGGGGGGCCATGTGATTTTGGGGGGGGGGGCGGTCAAAATTTTGAAATTTGATAGATAGACAGCTAAAACGCTAAAAAGCTATAAAAACAGCAAAATAATGCTAAAAATACGCTAAAAATCAAGTATAAACGCGTATTTTACTTAAAATTAGCGAAATTTTCAAGAATTACGAGCAAAAATGGTCAATTTTGGTCAAAAATTGACTCATTTTATGTCTTCGAAGACAAAAATTTTCAGATAGATAGCTGGCTGAGAAATTTTTTTTAGATAGATAATAGCTGAGCCGAAAAAAACCTGTTTGATAGAGATAGATTCGAAAATTTTTTGGGGGGGCCGGTGTCACGATTTTATTTCCCCGTGTTTTTATTTCCCCGTCCGGGGATTTAACCATGGTGCTAAATCCCCGTACGGGGAATGGACTATGGTGTTAATTCCCCGTAGCCGTTTTAAAAACCCCGTGTGCAGTATTTCCAAATCCAGCTGAATACAGGCTGTCACATGCCCACAATACAACGCGAATCCGTGTGCGGTGCAGTGCAAATCGTAGTGTGCATTTTATTCACATGCAGAAATAAGAGGAAATGGAGCACACTTGAGGAAATAAATTTGTCACGTGTGAGAAAGAGGTGCAAAGTGAGGAGCACATGTGCAATTCGAACAACACAAAAAGCAGTGTTGTTTTTGGGAAAAAACAAAAATAAAACGCTTTTGAATAAATAGCATAGAACAAAACAACAACAACGCAAATTGTATAAATCGAGCAACAATACATGAAATTCAACAGTTTTTGAAGCACAGAAGTCATAAATTGGGGGTGCAAAGAAGAAGACAGAAAACCAATAATCACGCGTGAATAAGAGTGAAACCGTTCGGCGGCTTTTGCCTGCCTACTCAACAAGAAAAAACAAAAATTGCAGGGTGCACGATTCGATAAGTACCAAAGAAGACTGAACATCATTGGATACCGACAAGGATTCAGTGAATAAGTCATGTGATTCAGAACACGCGCAAAAGTGAAAGCAACGGTTTTTCAACCAAATGTCAAAACACGAACATTTTTGCGATACCACAGTGGCCGCCAAGCGCGCTGGAGTGGCAGTCGCGCATCACCCGATCGATCTCGGTTGTCATGACAACGCGAAATTTGCCAGTCGTCTGTTCGCCATCCGCGTAAAATTAAAACATCTTTGAAAGAGTTGTAAGAGTGAAAACGAATCCAGCAAAGCAAACGAAACAAAATGACAGGTAAAAAACCAACCGAACAGCATGAATAAAACAGTCTGCAAATGCAAAACGGTCCATGACTGGGACATTTTGTGTAGTCATGTATCGACTGTGACGTAATTATGCACCTGGGTGAACATGCCACACTAGTTAGTGAGTGTTTCACTTCTGTGGCCAGTAACCATTACGTAATTCACACGATACGTGTTTTTCTCTTTGCGTCCACTTTGTTCTCTTTATTTCACATTATTGTTGAAGTGATATTTGTGATACGTTACCATTTGCACCGCACACGGATTCGCGTTGTATGGTGGGCATGTGACAGCCTGTATTCAGCTGGATTTGGAAATATTGCAGACGGGGTTTTTAAAACGACTACGGGGAGTTAACACCATGGTCCATTCCCCGTACGGGGATTTAGCACCATGGTTAAATCCCCGGACAGGGAAATAAAAACACGGGGAAATAAAATCGTGACACCGGCCCCCCCCCCCCCCCCCCCCCCCCCTAGAACAACTATGTGTCTCGCCCTCGCTGTGAAAGCTCTCCAAAAAACCAAATTCACAATCACGACTCTTCGTCTTCAGACTCCGTTTGTTTGAGACTGAAGTCACTTCACTGTTGTTGCTGGAATTTGAAGGAAACTGACTTGATTGCTGAAGTTGCAAAAACCACTCATGTCATATCTTTCGCTCCGTTCGTCATGAAATTGATTGAGTTCCACTCCACTCCACTTGCTGTTTTGATTCTAGTAATTTTTTAAGGTCAACAATTCAAAAACTAAACCAAACACAACAAAAACCCGAAACGCAATCTCCAGCATATCACAAAAGTGTTTTCCTTTTCTTTCTTTTCTTCTTTTTCTTCTAATTACCATTTGTCTGCTACCTCCTGAAATTTTTTTCGACAGAGCGCGGTTTATCTGGAGCGGTTTTTAATAAAGCAGGCCAACCCTTTTTTATAAGGTGAAAATGATCAATTTAGTTTTTGCATTTTTTTCTTTCCTGTGTTAAAGGGCAGGGGCCACCGCTACTGCACATGCACCTGTTTTAATAATGATGCATTACGTCTCAAAACACCACTGATTATCCTAACCCTAAACAGAAAAACAGCTTACCGGCCAGTAGCGAAAACGGGACCTCGGGTGAGGGGGTGTTTGCCTAATTATAGAGGCGGGGTGTCAGGTGCCTTCTCGGTGAGGGGGGGTGCACGGGCAGCAAATTTTCCTGAGGGGGGTGCACTGGCAGAAAAATTTCGTGAGGGGGGGGGGGTGCACGGGATGCAAAAATTACGGTATTTTTGGGAAAAATTAAGATGAGATTGACCACCGTGAGAGGGGGGGGGGGGTGCGGTGAGATCCCGTGTTTTCTCGCGGAGGGGGGTGGGGGGGGAGTCTAGTACCCGTGTCGAGGTAAAGGGGGACGGGGGTACGGTACTGGTACACGGGTATCTGCCCGTGCACGGGCAGGATTTTCGGCTGAGGGGGGGGTGGACCCCCCACCCCTCCGCACTTTCGCCACTGTTACCGGCTTACAATCAGTACCGAAGACGTAGGGGGTGGGGGGGGGGTAATCCCCCCAGAGCACCCGAGACCTCCGCGTGGGGGCTTGCGGACAAAAGACCGCACGTGCCAAAAGACCGCACATTTGAGATTTGTTGTGACCAAAAGACCGCAGATGCTATCAAACCAAAATACCGCACGTACCAAAAGACCGCACCAAAGTCATTCACTGCGTACGTGATTATGATATGTTATTTTATGTTTATTTTGTCTTCCTATCCTTTTTTATTCTACAAAAATCATTGACTGAGCCGTCAATCCTTGAAATCGGTTGAGCACAGCGCCAGCAGAGTCGCGTGACAGATCGGCGCACAGCAAAAATACGCCGCATGGCAAGCTCGCCGCATGCCAAAATACGCCGCAGAAAATATGCACATGGCAAATTCAAAATACGCCGCAAACAAAATTCGCCGCAATCTTTAATGCACCAGTATCAATCAAATTGGCATGACAATTATCACAATCAAGGCACCTTTAGGGAACAGTATTTTAATGACTCATAGCTGTGCGTCACCACGTTAAAGTATCCGTGAGGCACAGCTATGCGTCACAAAAATACTGTTTCCTAAATGCGCCTTTAGGATCAACACGTTGGCTCCAACGGTAACACACAGACCCAGGAGAAATTCCCTCCAGTCACTGAACCGAACGACTTGTACTCATACCACGCTTCTCCGTTGTTCACGTGCGCCTTCGCCGGTACCTTGATAACAAAATGTGATAAAAACAAAATAACTTTTGAGGGTATTTTTACAATGCAAAATTATAAAAACCACATGCAGTCGAGCAGTAAACCATGGGCAACTAATTGATTGGCTGGCCAACAAGTGACAAAATTGCGTGAAAAATGAGCACAAATTGAAGACTTTAAAAAATTTAGTTGAATTCTCGAATGATTTTTGCAAAACAGAAAGATAAAAATTGAAGAAACTCGGCGAAACGAACATCAGAACCGTCGGAGGTGCGCGCCAGACAGAGATAGTGGTATGCTGCGCCTTCGGCTGAACCTGTGCATCGAAATAAACGACTTACTTTTTTGAAAAAGGTTAGAAAAAATTCATAAAACTCCAAGGAAAGTTCCGATGAAAATACATAGCAAGCGACAGTGAAAGTCAATCTGCAAATCACAGGCAAGGGAGCTAATTGGTTAACCGAACTACATAGGCTTCTCACGCTTCGCGTTTTCTTTCTTGGAAACGGGATTCAGTTGTTCAGAAAAGGTTGAGTGATAAATGTACAAATCCACCGTCTATTGAGCTTTTTTGTGCCTTCGCGGCATTTCCCTATGAGTTTGAGTTTTGAACGTGAATTCCGATGAGATTGTAGGAAATGAAACGAAACTAAGAACTAATTTCAATCACAAACCAGCATGTATAGCGCAATCGGGCGGAAGCCATTGACCGTTGGTTTCCCTTGCCCTGATCAGCACAACGCGACCGCGCGCAACGACCCAGTAGAAGTCGGCAGTTTTCTGAATATTTCAATTGCCAAGAACGTTTCTTTCAATCAATGACAAGCGTCCAGCAGGCAATAACAGCCATTTGTGACATCAGGTGATGCCAACTCTCAATATAATTTTTTTTTGCAAAGGAGACGGTACCAGTACTACACACCTGCATGCCGTTATATTCGTAAAACCCGATGGAACCGTGCGCTTTGCCGGGCACCAATCCCTTTGGATCACGAGCGACGATTGAATAGACCAGCGTGCCTGGTCGGTCCGTTTGTCTACCAACGTCGATTGCACCCGGTGGGGGACTCGGCGAATCACGGTGATGCACGTACTCAACTAGACCACCGAGTGTGTCCAGCTGAAATTCCACAAAAGCTTGGTGAGTGTCAGTGATGCTGAGGGTTTGCTGTTTTTCGTCGATTTTCAAAAAAACATCTTCACGTTTACACGAAAAGATTGTGGGGCAAAGATTTTGGAGGTCAGAAAGAGCTTCTGCGGATCGTCTGAATTCCAAACAGATCTGTGCATGGTGCTGCCTGCCGTCAGCCCACAAAATATGTGGTCCAGCACCACATTCCACCACGGAACTGATTCCGACCGTTCTATCATTCTTTCAGAATTTTACGCTGAATTCTAATCAGACCCGAGTGACGACGCTGTGGTGGAGTGATCGACGATCACCGACAGGGTGTTCCCTTGATCCACATCGTGATTTTACAGGCTATTTCAAATGCTAAAACCATGACAGCAAAGGGGCGAGATCTGAATGGTTTGGGTTAGCTGAATCAAAAATCGCAAAGACAACTGTGCTCCGAGCTTTCTTGTGTGCCATGCAAACCGAAACCCGCCCAGGAAACTCGTTCCTGTCAGAGTTTCAGTGCTTGATGTGGCCATCAAGCAATTTGATACGGATTCAGGAAACACCCTGTCGATGATCGTGAATCGCTCCACCACACCGTCGCACGGGTCTGATTCCAATGCCTCATCTGAAAAGTCCTCATCTGCAAAAAAACATCACCCACCGGACCAACACCGCCGGTGCGGACAGCGATCGTGCTCGGCACGCCGACGCCAACGTGACTGGCCGCTTGAACGACACATGTGTAATCGGTAGCAGGTGTCAAGCCGGAAAATATGCCAGTTAGACCGTCGAAGTTCTTTTCAAGCACCTTGCCTGTCGTCTTCAAGGTGACATGATAGTGAAGCACGGACTCGTTGCCGAATCGTGGCGGCGCCCAGTGTAACGTCACCTGTGAACATGTTTAACGGGTGATAAAACAAAGAAAAATTGCCCTTGGTACAATAAAATTCTGGTGTTTGATAAATCGCATTAGTTTCTAGCTGAAAACTGAAACTGTAAACTGAACAGAAACCTTGAAAACTGGTGAAAATTGAAATTTGGGCTAAAAACTGAGGTGATTATCAAACTCGGGATCCCCAAAACGGCCGAAAAAACGTGAGATCAGTGGTATAGTGCAATTTACCTGTCTCTGCTTAACATCATCCACCCGAAGCGCTCTCGGCTCACTCGGCGGCTGAAATTCGCGCCAGCCGCTGCGGCCGTTTTCGTGGAGGAAAATCGTGCCCGGTCGTATCGAGGCGGCACGACGACCCGACTCACCAGAGATGACGAATTTCAGTTTCCTGTTTTCGTCTTCTTTCCCTTCGGAGTATCGATGAAAGTCGCCAAACAGCTTCAACTGCTGCTGCATGTGGTTCGCCAGTTCGTGGTCTCTGAACCACATTCGATTGAGCGTTGCCCAGATTTTGTCAGCCGAGTGTGTGGTGTCGTCCATCATTGGAGTTGTACCATTGTTGCCGGCTTCTGTCATTTTGGAAGGGTGGGGTTTTTTTACGAAACAATTATGTTTCGCAATATTGGGCACAATTTCTACTGAACTCTACATGTACGTATAGTGTAATTATCCATCCAGTGCTTCAAGGTGAATTCCTTGTAAGCACACTTCTTAGTTTTAAAGAACTGTGGCAACGAGATACATGGATAAGCACAGTGAGTACAGATCAACTCAAACATTGTGCCTTCGCTTTCACGGGCGTCAATTTAGCTGATGTTTTCTGAAGATCCTGTCTCAATGACTCTGACCGTTAACAGGTTTCAAGGAAAAACTAATCAACCGTGTCCTCACCATCGGTGCTAATCCGATCGGCTGCCTCCTCAAGCATGTCAATGAACGGGTCCGTCTGCTTGCCCGCAATGTAGCCAAACGAAAGGATCAGCACATGACGAATGTTGGGATTGCGAGTGTAGGGCTCCAGTTCGCTCGGCGTTACAATGACTTCGATGTTCCTCCACTGTAGCGAGATACTGCGTCAAACTGGGCGAACTCGGCTTGCTTTGTGTCGACCCACTCTTGGAGGTAGGAACACCGAACATTGACCTGAAATGATCGATTACCACTCAGAAAGTTGTAGATTTTGGACACTGATTGAGACCGGGGTGTGATTGAGTGTCACTAGTGACAATAATACACCCTGTAACTGCGCAGCATCTGCGGCATTGAAATTGGTATCTTCTGTATTTTCCGGTAAACTCCGGTTTTCCGGTATCTTTGGTATCACAAATCAGTATAATATCTTTGTTTTCTCAATTCATCAGTTTTCCTCTTTGTTCTCCTGAACCAATAACGTTCTCAACTGAACCTTTCAATCGAACGAAGCTGCTGCACCAAAGCGGACACGTCAGCGGTGCCACCGCGATTCTCGGCAGCAGCATCCGCAGCTGCGCCTGGAACTGGCGGACAACTTGCTTTACGACCGACTTGAAACGGACCAGTTGAGTTTTGAGGCCGCGGTATTTCTCGCAGTGCTCGTGCATCAGGAGATCGTCGACTTGGATGATGATTTCGTCGAAACCTGCAGATAATGCTCATCTTCATAAATTTGCCAGTAGAAAAAGGAAAAGAAAGAAACTAAGGTTTCCGTCATGACTTTCTGACGGATTGCGCGTCCGCGAGTCCATTCTATTTTGCCAAAAAACTATTGTGTCCACCTTCGAGCAACTGTCGACACTCATGATCAAATTGTTGCCGATGTTTCTGACCAGCTTCGCGGCCGCGTCGTCAAGCTTCTCCAACGGATACAGATAGACCTTCTGCGGAATTCCATAGACTTCTCCGTTTTTCACTCGCCGTCGACGATCGTATCAACTCTGGCAGTTGCTGGTAGAGACGGACGGCATCCCTGAACGTGGTCGGGTTCGTCGTTGTCATCATCGCCGTGGTAGGTGCACGAGAACTTCTCGACGGTGCGTAGATCCTCATCGTTCATATTCACCGTTGCATCGGCGTCTAGCTCAACGTGGGCACTGAGTCGATCACGGCCTTCAACGTTCCTTCCCAAGTGTTTCTTCCTTCTTCCACACTCGAGGTCTGTCGATTGAAGACGAAGTAAGCGTTCGCACCATACTCGACTGGCCGTGACGACGTGCGTCGGTGCCTCGTCGGGGTGACGTCCTTGTACTGGATGTTCTCGATCGCCAATTGGTCCAGTGTCAACTCGCTCGAAGAACGTCGAAGCTTGTAGCTCATTGTCGCTCGTGCCTGCAAGAGGTTTTCGTGGGTTTTCAGAGTTGTTTGAGAGTTGTCTCACAATCAAGCGAGGCATGGTGGTTCAAGGAAGAAAAACTCATCGTACTCACAACAGTGAAACTAGATTTCAACCCTCATCGCCAGTTTACTTGACATGCGCGATGGTTGTTTTTCTCGGGTAATACCCTACACAAATGTGCTCGAGGCTAAGAAGTGTGAGAAGTAGAGACAAAAGTGACGAAACCCTCTTGTTTGCTGCTAAATGTCACACCAGCACACGGGCAGTTGTGGCAACAACAATATGAAATGCAGCCTTACAATTCTTGCAATCGGCTATTTTCAAACAATGCTCATGCATTTTGTTACCTGACGTGCGGACGATCGCTTGTCGTCCCAACATTTCGCCGATCCGTCCACCGTGATCAGCTCCGGCAGAGAAAGCCAACTCCCAGTGCCGCCTGAATGTCGAGCATTTGTGAT
>JASANC010003160.1:0-103534 GCA_030248135.1 Theristus sp. LFF4_11
TTTTAAAACCGGTTTTTTTCTAGTTTTTTTTTTCTGAAAAATAAAGAACCGGTTTTTTACCTTAAAAAATTTCTAAACTTTCGTAGTCAAAAATCACAACTCTTTGTTTGATTGATAAAATGTAAAATTATATTTTTGAAAAAACGATGCAGTGAACTGTGCCGAACTGAACTGGCGAAGCATCATTTTGTAGAAGCTTTTGCGGCAAGGATCAAGTGAAATACGATGAAGACAAGGTGACTGCTAAACTAAGTGCATATGCAGACCGACTGACGATGTTGTCGATTTGCAAAGGGTAACTGATGAAATGTTATTTTTCGAACGCAATCCGCTACCGGTTTCACTTTGCAGTTCTGCAAATCTCGCCCCCTAATCAAGTCAGCTATCCGTTCTTTGCAACCGTCTCTTCCCGCTCCCACCTACACGGTTGCTGCCAGTCTTTTGTTTTCAATTTATTGAACGTGCTGCCTGGAAACCAATAAAAGCGAAATTGATTTGATTTTTAAATCCGCCGTGATGCGACACATATTGCGGTTTGATACTAACGCACTTTGTCACGGCCGTTTCTGGCGACTGTGAAACACTAAAATCCGGCAACGCAAATCAAATGATTCCCCATAATTTTGCCCACACTGACGTTAAATTCTCGAAATCATGAGCACTCTGATTTCCGATTTCTGCACTAATATTGTGCAACTGAAATCAACGAACGCAAGTAACAATTTCGATGTCACAAGCACAAAAGCCACAACTCCAGTGCACTTTGTTTAAAAAAACTCCCAACGTTAACGACGGTGAAAGTATGGATTTTCATGATCACTTCCTTTCGCTTTTGAAAAATTTCAGTTGTCTTCTTTGTTGTGGAAATTGCGCGACGGCACTACGCGTCAGTGGGAGTGGGGTTGTGCATTTTGAAATTGTTCGTTTGTTGTTGACATTGTCAAAGTATGAGCGAACATTGCACGCAAACCGAATTACCACTTGAAACTGAATTCCTTGTGGTATCATACAAATTTAAACATAAAAACTGTACATTAGTCGCACAGTAGTAGACATAAGTGGCAGTTGTGACATTGAAGGATTGTGTTTGTATACATCTTACGCGTCTTAAGCGATGCTTCGGCATTTGGATTTCGGAATTTCACACACGGTTTCTGAGTTTTTTGCTGCAAACTTTGTTGTTGCTTGAATCATTCAACACAATAAAGAGAGCAGTCACTCTTTGCGTCTACTCTAACGGGTTGCACGCTCAGCGTTGCCCAAAACGGGTTGTTGTTTTTTAACAGCAGAAATATGAATGAATTGAGTTCATAGTTTCAGTTCAGTTAAAAATTAGAAATCAAATGCAGGTTGAAAAAACTCCAGATGGTGACGTTTTTGCAGATTAGCACGCAAAAACGTCGCAAAAAATGAACGATACTATTTCGCCCAGAATTTGCTTAGCCGTGTGCACATAATCAGGAGTGTATCGCGAATTTTTGCATTCATTGATAGAGAATATAGCCTTCAATTCGATATAGTTCAATAAAAATGTACACATGCAGCTTGTCTGTCGGTTGGTGGCAGCCACAACCGCGCACACCACACCACACACACGTGCAGCCGGCGCTGTCTTGTTGTACGCGTTTCATAAATTTTAATATTATCATAATATTCACTGCAACATACACAACAAGCACACACACACACACACACAAAGCAGACGACGTCGAGACGTTACGTTTCGAATCGACTTTATATTTGGCCATATGTGTGTGCGTTTCGATTTTGGTCTGGTCTCGTGTGTTTCACTGCCGTGTGTATGTGGCACGAGTAGCAGCAGCAAGCAGTAAACAAAAACTGAAAAACATACACACACGCACAGCGGCGAAGGGACTGGGAGATATGTTATTTATTTTTGCGAAAAATCAACAACAACAACAACAACAACAACAACGGCACGTTTCCTCCAGAAACGTGTGTTAAGAGGCGCACATTTTTTACATATGATGTGATCACCACCAAACTCAGCACACACCACTCTGCTGGCCGTTGTACAACCTTGCCTTTAATGGCAGTTGTTCTGCTCGTGCTTTCCGTTTTTATCGTCCGTTTTGAAGACGCCGGAACGGGATGACAAAAAATGATGACAGATTTAGACCTAGACAGTGACGATAGTCGTTTTTGTACCGGACAGGGGCTGTAAAATGCAAGTTTTCCGATTATTTAGGGTTAAAAACCGAAACCTGTAGTGCGAAAGTAAAAACGATGAGTAACAACGGCCACAAAAAACATGCAGTAAAAACAATTGCAAAAACACACGGTAAATAGCAGCGCGAATAAGAACAAAAGTTACAGCCGGGAAAAGGTTTGCCGTATGAATTGTGGTTGTTAAACTATGGATCAACTTGAGTTGAACCTTAATTGGCATTCATGAAGCAGTATTCAATAACGCATAGCTATGCATTAGCATTGCTACGCGTTGGATACTGCTTCATGAATGGTAAATAAATAGCGTTCATGGTCGGTGAAAAAAACACAAATAGCGTTCATAGTTGCACGTTTTCGTGTTTCCAGTGATCCTCGGCGCGAAGTACGGCATGCCAATCGACATGTGGTCGCTGGGCTGCATTCTGGCCGAGATGCTCACCGGCTACCCGTTGCTGCCGGGCGAGGACGAGTACGACCAGTTGGCGTTGATCATCGAGCTGATCGGCATGCCCTCGCAGAAAGTGATCGACGCTGGCAAACGATCGCGCAACTTCATCTCGTCCAAGGGATACCCGCGCTATTGTACAGGTCCGCTTGTTGAGTGCTGTTGGCGCTCTCTCGCGTTTAGTGCTTGCTGCTGGTTGCTTTTGAAGTGGCGCGGCAGGGCCAAGAAAAACAAGGATGGGCGCGGGACAGCCTGTCCCGCAAAGTGCGGGACGAATTGCGTGAACCGGAAGTTTTTTTCCCGGCTGTCCCGTCTTGCAACCGAAACACCTCTGTCCCGTGCGGCCCGCACCCATCCGTGCCAAGAAGCTGACTGATGATACTGATTGGTTTATTGGCGGCTCTTTGAGCTGCGCTGGTGTCCTGAGCAGTACGGAACAAGAATGTGCAAACCACCAAACCACTCAGCAAAATCGAGACACCCTCATCCGAGGTTTGCTGCTTGTGTCACTCAATCTAACTATCACGCGTGTGACCCATTTTTCCAATATTCTGCAGTCACTGTTTTTCGCTTTGCCTGCAGCGACGCAAATGCCGGACGGCAGCGTCGTACTGAGCGGCTCGCGGTCGAAGCGCGGCAAACTACGCGGCCCGCCCGGCTCGCGCCAATGGTCGAGCGCGCTGAAGAGCTGCGCGGACGAGGCGTTCATCGACTTTCTCAAGCGCTGTCTCGACTGGGACGCGGACACGCGATTGACGCCGCCGCAGGCGCTACGCCATCCGTGGCTCCGGCGGCGGCTACCGAGAGCGCCCGACTCGGCCGTGGCGTCAGCGGCCGGCGGCACTGTCGTCGACAGTCTGATGACGCAGTCAATGGTCGCCAACGGCACCAAGCTGCCGCATATTGCGTAGCATTTCGCTGACGATCGAGCGGCGTCTGTTCTTGATGATTGCCCGCCTCGGAATACTGCTAGACCACTACGATAATAGTTTATCAATAAAGATAATAATTGCTTCGTTTCGACACAACGTCGTCGCTTCATCGTTCGAGAGACATCAAGGCTTTTCTTCGACGTTCCCACCTGTTTCATCCTCAACCTCTATCAACTTGCCGCCTGCCCTAAAACTCTTTTTTTCTATTCCGTATTTATTATTAAATACTATTTTTATTACTATCATTCGTTCTCATATGGCATCTTTCATAATGTTTTTGCCCTTCGTAATTTAACAGACCCAACCGATTCGACTTTTTTTATTCAGAACCAATTTAAGTTACCAACAGACCTTGATTACCTACACCGATGTTCCCCATCGAAACTGCTCTAATTGTTGTTTTTTACTGTTTGTCACGTTTTTTTCTCAGCGTTTTCATTTTTTTTGTATTTTGACACATAACTTGGTAGGCTGTATCATACACATTTTTTATATCCACACACATTTCCCTGTTCTGGCTGTGCAACTTTAATGATTGTATTTTTCAGTTTTGTTGTTTTCTTTTAATATTGAAAAATTTGTAAATACTAGCGCTTTTTACAACGTACAAGAAACAAACGTGCTTAGCGCCTGCTGCTGCTGCTAATTTGTTTTGTTTTTCTTTATAACTCGTAAGATCGGCCTTTTCATTCAAAATTTTAAATTTTGTTTGAAACGTGTTGATTCGAAATTGGTAGGTTATATTTGGCCAATATTTGGCTGCTTAAGTGGCGCATTATTGGTTAGCTCAAAGTTGCCTCTTTATTGTTTCAGTTTTTTCGTAATTTGGGAAAAAAATCTTATTGCCACCATTGTTTGTGCAACAGTATTCTCTCGAAACCATCTTTTATAATTTCTGTTGTTCATGAACGTTTGTTTGTGTGTTTGTGAGCGGTTCTAGCGTCCGGCTTAAAAGTTTTGTTTAAAATATCGTGACAACATCCCCAATCAGCTTTGTTTTGTTAAAAAACAAACAAAAGGTTTCATACTTCTTTTAAAAGTTTTGTTACAAGCTCTTATTACTTGGACACGTTTGAAATTGTTAAAAGTTTGTAACTTTATTGCAGAGATTGTTACTGTTGCAAAATTGGTATTTTCTTTTTCTATTACTTGCAAATTTGCCACTTCATTGTGAAGCATTTAGCACCGTTCATGAATTATTGTTTTTTTAGTTTCTTTTTATCCACCTGGTAGAAAAGCATCTGTCACCTGAACTGATTTTCCAAAAACTATTAGCTACCTAAAGCAACAGGTCTAAAATTCAAATGGAATTCGTAAAATATAGCAGCAACTACGTGCAACACAACAAATTCCGGCCAATTCGCACGTCCACGACTTAGCTGTCATTTCATGGTTAGTTTTGGGATCTTTTTCAGTAAAGTTTGTTTTAAAACCAACAGAGTTTGTCCCACTGTCCCTGGTTAGCCGACACTTTGTACGAAACATTAAAAAAAATTTGTTCTTCATCGCAGCAGCTCATGCAAGTTTTCAGAACGGTTTTTTGTCTGTTTAGTCAAGTTGACCCGCTTGTTTTGTTTCCATCCAGCCGGAAAAAAAACCCGCCTACTTTTCTTACTGATAATGTCAGTGTTTGTGATTTTAGGTTAGAGTTGGTAAAAAACCGGTTTTTTATATTTCCAGGAAAAAAACGGTTTCTTTTCCGTTTTAAAACCGTTTTAAAACCATAAAAACCGAATGCTTCCCAGCTCCTAAACTTTCCAGAACTTGGCTTCTTGAACTCAAAATAGGAATTACATCAAAATTAGTGATTTTGAGCAGCCTAACATGCTGTTTTCGGGCATACAAAAATTTGCTATTTTTGCCACCCAATGCTATCCAATTTTTTGTTTCAAATCAAATCAATTTCGCTTTTATTGGTTTCCAGGGCAGCACGTTCAATAAATTGAAAACAAAGACTGGGCAGTGACCGTGTAGGTGTGGGGAGCGGGAAGAGACGGTTGCAAGGAGAACGGATAGCTGACCCCGATTAGGGGGCGAGATTTGCAGAACTGCAAAGTGAAACCGGTAGCGGATTGCGTTCGAAAAATAACATTTCATCAGTTACCCTTTGCAAATCGACAACATCGTCAGTCAGTCTGCATATGCACTTAGTTTAGCAGTCACCTTGTCTTCATCGTATTTCACTTGATCCTTGCCACAAAAGCTTCTACAAAATGATGCTTCACCAGTTCAGTTCGACACAGTTCATTGCACCGTTTTTTTCAAAAATATAATTTTACATTTTATCAATCAAACAAAGAGTTGTGATTTTTGACCACGAAGTTTGAAATTTTTTAAGGTAAAAAACCGGTTCTTTATTTTTTCAAGAAAAAAAACTAGAAAAAAACGGTTTTAAAACGGAAAAGAAACCGGTTTTTTTTCCTGTGCCAACCCTATTTTAGGTTGACTTTTCAGTTTGGTTGTTCTTGATTGAGACCGTTTAAATTAAAGACCGCATATTTCGGCGTTTAAATTGGGGAAAGAAGGGATTAAAAACGTCGGTTTTAGAATTGGTATGCTTCAAAGCGTGAACTGTAGTTCTTTTTGCATATTAACAGGCTAAATGGAAACTGAAGCGGAAAACCTTGATTATGTTTATTTGTGTTTGATTATTCAAACAACCACTGCAATCTAAACCACTGAGCAAGAAAATTGCTTCCAGACCAATTCGATGCAAGGCTCAGCGTGGCGCAAAAAAAATGAAATACGATTGATTTTCACTGTAAAACTACAAGCTAATGTGCAATCAGAAATATTTGCTTCACCAGCGTAAATAAAACGGAACTGACATAAAATATTTGCATTTTAGTTGGTGAACGAAGCTTGCTTAAAAGAGAGCAACTGCTAAAAAAAGCAACGCACACAGTTTCTGCATGAGTTCAGATTCAGACATCCGGGTAAATCTGGTTCTGTAAAAGTTCAGTCGAATCTGCGCGGAAAACTGAGATACGACTTTCAGTCAAATCGCTGGTGGCACGCAAAAATAAAGAATTGTGAGTGAGGGTGTGCATTGATGGTGTTTGCGAAATTTGGTTTGTGGTGGGGTCTCTGTAGCTTTCGCTATCTCTGGGGGCTTTAGTAGAAACGAAGAGACATATGAGCGTAATTTATGTGCTTATTAGCTGAAACGAGCTTAAAGCAGCGACTGACAAATCTGCCCGCAATTGTTATAACGGTGTAAGAAATGTACGTTTTTTCGCCCACTTTTACGTTTTTTTCACTTCTTTGTGTTGTATGTGGTTGTCGGCTTGATTGGGGATGTGTTGGAGGGACCGCTTGCGTTTTGCCAATATGGGAAAGTCTGGATCTTGATTTTAGATATCAGCTTTCTCGAATAAATTTGCGCCACATTTGTTGAAGAATTGTACCATGCATGCACAGCATATTGATTTTGCAGGGTCCTTGCATTCTTATTGCCATGTCATCTTAACGCGAATGAGTGGCATGTCACTCCATCGCTGCTAGAATGCTATGATTATTGGTTGACTAATTAGGCTGGCCAGCATCTGTGTTTTCGTTTTGCACGTTGTAACCGAAAATCGCGAAAATGACGGTCGTACGAAAACACAAGATTGGTGTGTTATATCAAGCATTAAAAATTTGCTGTCCGTGATATGGCCTGAAGCCTGGGCATTTCTGATATTTGCAAAGCAATGCACGAATGCATTTTTGGCTGCAGTGTTATGTATTTCAGGCTTTCTTTGTTCTTCGAACCAAGGTTTGGTGGCCATTTTAATTGAGTCGTTTAAAGTGTATTAATGAGTTTCAAACTGACATTTGAGTTGAACCTTGAAATTAAACTGCCTCAAAAACAACCTTAGTTGTTAAAATTAAAACAAACTCTTGGTGGAAAAAACTGTCAAACAACAATAAATGCAAATGGATATTGCAGGTTAAACCAGTTTTAGCAACATGTGTTGCAGTTTCAGCTCGATCATTGTTTTATCGATAGAATTTCTCTTCTGGCTTTTTGAACAAACACCGGCAGATGGTGGAATGAAATGTTTAAAGCCTGAAGTCCTCGCAAAACTGAACACACGTTTTCATTTCGGCTTTCTAAATATTGCAGTTTTGGAAAGAAGCTTCAATCGTCCATTGGTCAGTCTGGTATGTAACACGCCGGTTTAGCAAAAATAGCACTAACAACAGTGCATCTGTTCGTCAGTTTTGCCCTTCGTTGCATTTCGAATATAGTGTAAAACATTGTTTACTGGCCCCAAGGTTTTATCATTCATTTTAGTCGTTTGGGTTTTTGATAGAGAGACACAAGGCTGAAAGATGAGAAACGCAAAACGTTAGTTATTTACGAGTGTGCAGTGTGGTCTGCAGTTGAACTGAGAGAGAGGTTGGCTTGGGTCGTGGTGTTTCGATTATATTATGTTATTATTGTGATGACTGCGGGATTTTGCTGTGTTTGAGTTTTTTTTGAAGGGGACATGGTTTTAGGGAATGAGGTAAAAATATGAGTTTTTTCTCGTTTCATTTTATTACAACTATTCTACAAAAAAAACAAAATATATTTCGTTTTTCTTTTTGTAGAGTAGGTAACATCGTGTAAGAAAGTACTCTTGTTGCTGGAAAGTGCAAATAACCGTGAAATTAGCCATTTATTTGGAAACACATTTTCAATTAGCATCACATTTTCAATAGTTTGTGGAGTTTACATCCGGTTCACTAGTTCTCTTTTTTGTTTTTGTGAAATCAGACTGGTTGTTTTTCTGCGATTTTTTCTTGGGAAAGCAAAAAGACAGGGGCCGGCATGACGCTTACATGTGTGGGTTGCTGGTGGTCACCATGTATTGTATGTGATTCAAAGTTGTGTCTTAAATCACACGCGGCAATCGGTTCCATGAACCCGGTTGTAAACTTATGATCTTGTTCTGACATTCTGAACCACATAGTTGTTGGTCACGGATAAATCTGGTTGTTCAGCGAGCAACCCAAGCAACAAGCGATTTAATTTTTTTATTTCTGTCGTTCTACAAACAAAATACCGACAAAAAAGTGCGCAAATTTGGCGTGGAACAATGTGCTCAATTTTGTTTGTAAACTCAACTCGGAGATAAAGGGTGATAAATAAATGTGGGGAAAATGGCAAAATCAGCAAAAAAACAGCGCTGTGAAGGTCTGTAATCATATGACAACGCGAAGGTCGAACGTGAAATTGTACTGCATTTATGCATGCTTTTACACACGTTTCTTCAAGCACATATGTTTTCTAATGTATTTTTGATTGTCGTCGCCGTCGCTACACTTTGCGTTCTTTTTCTTTAAAATGCGTTTTCATATTTTGCGCAAGGCAGTACTTTTTTCTTCCAACACATGTAAAAGCGACCTTCTAGTATGTTTTCTGTGCGTTCTCTGCGTATTAACAATTGATCTTTTTCTCTTTCTTCCTTGCGCTATTTCGTTCAGTTCTTTTTTGCAATTTTTATCTTAGTTGTCGCGCGACTTGGCGTGACTGTGAAATCGCGTGTTTCCAACTCTTGTGCTCTTGTGACGCTGCGCGAACCGGCTTTGCATGTTGACAAGCAGAATATGTTGGATATGATGGGTTGTGCTGTGTTCTTGTGGTGGAAATGTAGTTTGTTGTGCTGGGTTGTAGAAGGACAGTCGGGAAATTACGAGATCGCGTTTGAGCGGGATCGTTTTCTTTGATTATCTTATTTCGTTAGATTTGCTGGTGTTTTCAAAGTATTGGAAATTCAGTTGTATCGCAAACGTTGATCAATCAAAATCAAAGGTGTCACGCAAATTGCAAGTGGTTAGTTTTTACAAAGTGGTTTAACAAAACAAAGTTTTCTATTTTATCATAAACCATGTGATCAGGTCATGAGGTTGACGGATGTTATGAGTTTTTTATTCCTTTGAGTGAGACTGAGAGTGGTGTTTTCTAGCGTTTTTCGAAAAATAAAGCAAAGTTTTTTCCACACAGTCTTGAAAAAAAGTAGATGCAGCTAACTGATTCACTGAATTCATTGGTCATTAGAAAAGAACGGCATTTGTTGAATCTAAATTTCGCACTAATACGCGGTTGTCTAACGTTGTGTGTGCATGATGTTGAAGTGAAAATTGTTGGGCTCTGTATTTCACAATCGCGTTCCGATAATGAGTTTGGGGCGTTTCCGATAAAAAATAGTCGGAAAACACATGGCACTTGAAGAAATAATTTTGTCGTGGATGTGCTATTTTCAGGCCTTGAAAGCTGACGTCTGATACTTCACTTTGAAGAAAAAGGCTCTGATGAGGGATGGGATGTTATTGTATCATCTGGTCTTGTGGTGTTCCAATTACATGTGTCTGGGTAGCAGAACAAATTTGATGGATGATTAATTTTTGCGTTCCGCAAGTTATGAACAACTTTTACTTTTATCCTAAGGTACTCGTTTTTTTGTTGATTGGAAATTATTTAGGTGGGTAACCAACCATGGTAATCCCGTCAGTTTCCTGTCCTAAATTACGCGTCCAGTGGATCATAATGTGAATCATCAACATCAATACCGTCATGATAACCCAATTAACTTCACCATTATGACAATGTAAAATTCAAACCGTGAAATAAAACAAAACTTGAAAACGCACAAATTGTCGGCTGAAATGGGACGATTACAACCTTCCGTATTGAAAAAAACTATTTGAAAAAAGTTCACTCAACTTTTTAACAATTCATTTTTGTATTTCTTGCAGAACTTGACAACAAACCATGAAATGGCACCTGCACCTGCGTGGACGTGCGCTTGTTCGTGATATTTTCCTGTCTGAAACTGAGCAAATACTTTTGACAGAAAATGCTGTTAATTGCTAATTGTTCGCACGGACATGCACGCAGACACACAACAAATAACCGTTGAATGACTCAACATATTTAAAAGTGTTTGGGCAACAGTTTTTCTACTTGCGACGATTATGTGTTTCTCTGAAAATACGGATATTTGATGAACGTTTTCAATTGTACATTTTAAAATTACGTTAATACGATACGGTACCGTTTTCAGACCCGTTGTTCTGGCTGTTACATTTCTTTCAGTTTTTTTATTTAAAAAATATTTCCACAGGTTGACTCTCAAATTTGTCGCCCGCTCTGCCGTTGTTTGATATAACAATATGTGAGAAACTTTCATGCATTTCAATTATTCACAGAGATGGTCTTGTACAGTCATGGATCATTAGCACTTTGCTTTTATTGTTTTGTTACACACATCCGGACAATGCATTTTCACCTTCTTATAATGTTTTGACGTTCGTAGACGTTGTATCATAATACTAGATGAACAGAGCAATTGGATTGAAACTTACCACTTGAAAGAATAAGTTTTGCTTATTTTAAGACGTCACAGAAATGAGTTTGTTTAGGCTTTTCTTCAGATTTATTTCCGAGAGAGAAACTCACACGCGCTCAGTCATTTGATGTTTTTCATTCTCTCTCTATCTTGTGTATAAATGTGGTTTTTTGCAAATTTTTCCTGAATGACTGAATGATCTACAAATGTCAACGCTGTTTCACCACTGCCCTAACTGGAATTTCGATTGGGTGCTGCATTTTTAACAGAAAACAATATGGGGGGCAGCGAGCAACGTGCAGCGGTGTACGGTGATACCGGTCTCTGTGTATACTTGCTCTAGTTACCTTGTTAATCGTAACTGCACACGTTTCATTAGTATTCCAGGTAGCCGATCAGGCGGAGTGTGCTCAGATTAACAAGGCCTAATGTGTCATTCATTCCATCGGGGTCTAAATTTGTTCTTCAACCACTTTCAAGAAAACTGTTTAGACCCTGACGATCTGAACATCGCCGTGAAATGCTAAATCGCCAGGGAGAAACTGTCGTGTTGATTGTTATAGTGTTATGGAAAAGACTGTTATTGTGTTTGTCGTGAAGTCGGTTTATTGGAGCTGATCAGATTGATGACATCATACCATTCACGAACGAACGTGTTAATTCTGGGTGATGTCATTTCTGTCTCAAGTTGTCAGAAACCGTCTTTACTTGTTGGCAATCTCTGAACTTCTGTTGGACTTTCCCCTGCTTCATATTGTTTTTTGAAAAAACTTCAAACATGTTGTTTTCTATTTCACGGATTTCACAAATGCATACCTTCATCAGTTGTTTATTCTTGTTTTTGTGACAGTTTCGTGGAATATTGTGACGGCTTTGCTGGTGATTTTCATTTTTCTTTGATGAAGAAACGTCAGAATTTGTGTTTGTTGTCAGCGTGTTTGTCAACGAAAAAAGAAATGAATAACGCAACCATTATTGTTGGGTTTGGAATGTGTGGATTTTTCGTTGAAAAAATACCGATTTTGCAATCTGTCTACATCAATCAGGTTGTACCGCAAGGGTTTTTTTTCTCTCTTGTAACGGACAAAACTTTTGCATTAAAAATCAGGTAACCGAAATTGAAAATCGTCCAATGGCGCGCATTCCCAAAGACGTTCTGGACGATTTGTGCAGTCGTTTTCTGATCAATCTTCCGTCGATTGAGCGCGATGATAACATTAGAATCTGTTTTCAAATCGAGCAAGCTCATTGGTTCTACCAAGATTACTATGTCGTCAATGAGAAACTGCCGGAGTGTCACTCGATCGGATTGCGGGATTTTATTCGGTTGCGTTTTTTGGTGCTCAAGATTTTTTAAAATATTTCTTTGTTGTTAGATGTTTCAAGTGGGGTCACCACGAGATGTGTCTGTCTCGTGCGAGTGTTGTCTGTCTCGTCTCAGCGCAGCCACTGCCTATCAGTTGTACTGGCAAACAACTGGCTGCATTGAAACTGGCGAACCAAGTTGTGTGAAAGTAATCTGCATTTCGGCATACTAGTTCGTTGTCATTTTTGGTTCGGCAACCAACCAGCATGCCGAAATGAGCACCAAATTTCCAGTTTTTTTTTGTGTCGTTCCAGGCTGATCTTCCACCACTGCGACTTCCTGCAGGCGAGTGCCCCGTTTGTGGACGCGATCATCGATCAATGGAGAGACTACAAATCAAACGTGCCTGTGTTCGGCTCAATCTTACTGGACAGCTCGTTGGAGTATGTGCTGCTAGTGCAGGGCTACTACGCGAAGAACAGCTGGGGATTCCCGAAGGGAAAGGTGTGTCGAGGTCGGTTCCATACTGACGTGTGCGTGCTGACGTACGTCAGAGGCACGTCTCCATGGACGGTGGTGTGCGAGAACACGAGACGTCACGTGCCGTACATGCACACGTCTGTATGAACGGTAATATGCTAAAAAAACCCAAGACCTAACGTGAAGTGTCGTGCCGTATCGCATGCGCATATGTCAGTATGAACGGGCTTTTACATGGGTTGTTATGTGGTGGTCGAAAACGAGAGCGGTTTGGCAATAAAGTGCTTGGTCAAAACGTGTCTGATACAGTGAATCAGCATGCTGCGAACGAACGAATGTTGCACTCAATCAATGCTTTTAGTGATCACTAGACTGTTGAAACAATCGAGCTCCACAATGACGCGTTTGGCAGCGCAACCAATTAGCGTACTTTATTCAAATGCAACCAGTCTTAACTGTGCTTTTGGAGACCAACCACCGTTCAGAGGGTTTGATTCGATACGCATAATATCAGATACTATTAGCTGTATCCACAATAAGAACACAACACCCACTAATCACAAGTTGAAAAGTCAACAGAAACAAGCCAGCGAGCTGACTGGCTCGATATTGCTTCGTTTCGACCAATCAGCGTTGCCGAATTCAAACTGCTCCAATTCATCGTGTTCATTCATGGTTCAATTCAGTCAGTGTCACTGTTTTCCAACCCTCCGTTGACAAAATCGCAAAAAAAAACCTCAAAAGTCGATCGCTCTCACCGCGCGCGTGCAGGTGAACGAGGACGAGCAGCCGATGCGGTGCGCGGCGCGCGAGGTCTTCGAGGAGACCGGCTTCGATCCGAGCGACATGATCGACCCGCACTCGTTCCTGGTGCACAGCGTGCACGAGTCGCTCGTGCAGCTGTACATCGCCACCGGCGTCCCGCTGCGCTATCCGTTCAAGCCGTGCACGCGTAATGAGATCAAGAAGATCCAGTGGTTCCGGATCGCCGATCTGCCCGTGCGAACGGTCGCCGCCGGCGACTCGGTGCCGCCAGGTATTGTTTTGTTGCTGTCGATGTTGACTGCGCCACTGTTAGCGATAGAATAAATTGATTAGTGATTGGTGTTTTTGTGTTGTTGTTGATTCCTTATTCCTTATCCGAAACTGATTTATCTTATGCACGCATCCAGTCGCAGAACCAAAAAAACGATGGTATATCAGTGCTGATTTGTTTTTTGGATTGTTTTTTTTGTTTGATACCGATTTCGGACACTCGAACGCATCGAATTCTGGTGTGCGGCTGATCATCTTTTGAGCTGATTCCCTGAAATGGGAGGGCTGAGCGGGTTTTGTTTTCTGAAATGCGCTGATCACTGGATTGCTGCAACTGCAAAACCAACCAGTCGCAGTTGAATTTTGCATTGTTACATTTTTTGGGCTGTCAGACTTTTGATCAATTTCATTCATTGTTGAGAACAGTTCAAGATACAGAAAACAAACGCAACGACAACAAAATGCAGGCAGCGGACTGAATCCGAATCATTTCAAAACGGTGACACCGTTTCTGGCGGATTTACGCAATTGGATCGCGGCGACAAGGAAACAGAAGCTGAAAAGGAGCAGCAAGAAGGCTGGCGAGAAGGCAGACGCGGACGGACGACACAGCGCTGCACGCAAGTCAGTTAGGCAGCGCCGTTTTATTACTTTTTTGGTTTTCCATCCAAAAAATACTGTTTATTCAGTCAGCTGCTTTGCGAATTATCTATCAGCTTAGTTGGTTGGTCGGCAGAATGCTGTTTTGTCTCTCGATAGAAAGAATGTGATCGTCGATAAGAAAACAATAATGCAACGAATCCTCCATGAAGCCAAATGTGTACGACATTTATTCGTGAATGATAAATAAAATACAAAAATCGTTCCATTCGCACGCACAGCAAATACCAACAGCAACAACGAGCGAAAGGTGGCGGCAACAACGCGAGTGGTGCCTCCGACCAACCGTGCACATCCGCCACGCATCAGCAACATCAACCAGGCACTTCGGCGAACGCCGCCGTCGTCGCGCCGTTCGGTCCGGTCTACTGCGTTCATACAAGCGACCGCGAACGGGAGCAGAAGTCGACGGAGCCAACGGATGAACCGGCTAGTTCGTCTACGCAGTCGAAAGAAACGCAACAGCCAAACACTGCAGCGCTTCGAAAAGGATCAAGCGAGAAAGCAACAACAGTGGCGCCGAGAAAAGCGTCGGCGGGCGAGAGACCGCCTGCGGGCAAATCGGAGACGCCCGCCAGGAGCACCATGAGGGAAGTGCCGCCGCGGCACCAGAAAGCGCGCAAGGGCAGATCGGTCGATCCCACCGGGACTGTGGCAGTGGTGATCGGTGAAATACAGCAGTCGCGCGCTTGGCGCAACTTTTACATCGATCGAAAACGAATCATGGCGTAACCTTTACTGACTGGCAGTTGTGTTATCGTTTCTTTTCAGTTGCGGCGCGCACAGTTTCATGCTTGACGCGGGAATTCAAAACTGGTATGGTGTGTCTCGGTCCCCGAGATGCGACCGGGGGAACTTTGAATTGCCACATCAAGCATGAAAGTAACTTCCTTTCCATGTCTGCAAACGCATTGGCGTCGCAAAACCGAAAAAAATGGATGATAGTGAACCGATACTGTTTGTGTTGTGAGTCTCCTCAACGTGTTTTTTTCATGTCTTGCAGTTTTATAACATATCCAACTATCTGATTGGTTGGTGATCACGTGATCCATGCATTCTGTGCGGGCATTGCTGTCGAGGAGCATAGTTTGTACAGAATGCATACATCACGTATTCACTAACCAGTCCGCTAGTTATGGTATAGAGTTAATCCAGACCATAGTCGAATCGAATCTTCGCGTCTTGTAGCATTTTCGTTTAAACTGGTTTGCGTTCCTTGTAGTGTTTTGAATAAGATTTTTTTGAAACCAACTCTACCAACTGTTTTGGTTTCTTTGTTTTTGTTCACGTTTTTACGCTGTTTCCTTTGTCTCCTCTATTTTTTCTCACCAATCGATTACATCCGTTGTTATGGCACTGTATCCGTTCTTTATTTCTCTCAGCCACCGAATCTTTTTACATTCAGCATAATTCTTTTGTTTTTCCCTTGTTTCTTGAGTTTCACATTTTTTCAACGTTTATTGTCGACAACATGACTATGTTCAAGAAAAGAGTTGTTTCAGTTTGCTAAGTCACTTAATGGTACAATGTATCGTCAGGAAGGCCACATTTTCAATCGAACATGATTGCATAACAAATTTGAATTTCAGCTTGAAACACGGACGCTTGTTCAAAGGCAACATTCGGAAGTTTGAAGAAAAATGAAATGAAGTGTTGAAATGCTGACAAAGCTGTTTCTACGAAATGACCAATAGACGAGAAAATAAGAGAAACTTTGGTTGAGAAAATGCTAATACACGCAATAACAACGGCACAACAATTGCTTGCGAAGACAAATAGGAATGAACAAATCACAGTTGAGATAAAAAATGTAAAAAATAAAAAAGTTACTCAACTTTTAATAAAATTATGCGATCAAAATACTCGTTGCAGCATGGTGTTAAATTAAGGCGCTCAATTTTCATACTCCAAAAGCAGTTGGGAAAAACTTTCAACAACATTTCAAAATGGCCAATCTACGTACGTAGATTCACACTAAAATCGACCAGATGCCACAGAGTTTCAACATTTACACATTTAAAAAATTTCTGGCTGTAGCTGCTGTATCAGGTGTTAAAACATCAACCCGCCTGTCATCAATCTAATTTCACAAGTCTGGTTTGTCTGACCAATTTCAAGCCAGCCAGGTTTTGGAACATCAACCCACCCTGTCATCGATCGAAATTGACAGACAGCACTTTTTTGCCCTAACGGCCATAAATTTAAGGGTGTGTCGATTCACTGCAAGTCACACAGGGTACTTTACAATAATACGTTGGCCGTCAGGCACCAGAAAAGTATCAGGAACAGGATAGCCGTTTTCAAATTCCATTTTAAAGCCCGAAGTTACGTTGTTTTCCTACGGCGTCCGCGAGCCGGCGCCACTGTCGTCGTTGGCAAGCTTGTAAAGCAGATGCATCGCGCCGTAGCAGTCGACGATGGCCATATTCACACTCAGGCCACTTTGCAATAGTCGCACCGACCGGACACAACCGCCCGGCAGTGGGTAGCTGAAAAAAGTGGAAATGAGAAACTGAGGCAAAAACACGCTGTCACAAGGGCGATAGAGCGAGGGTCACAGGCTGTCCACCATTTCGTGGCGAGGACCACGACACTCTCACGTCACACCCAGCCGTCCAATCTCCCGCCACTAAACCACCGACATTTGCCACATTCGGGTATCCAAAACCGGAGCGCTGCCAATTGAACGAAACGTGCACATGATGCACAGACAAACTTGCTGTAACAGGCACCTCCAATCAACGCCAGACAAAAAGGCAATGTTTTGCCAAACAACAGCAAAAATGTAAAAAAAACACGCACGTCTGTAAGCATTCTCCACTGCGAGTGGCCGTGTCCCACAGTTTCACCGAGTCCGCGACCGAAATCAACGTGGGCGCTTTTCGATCGTCCATCCAACCGACGAATACCACCGGCGCACGATCGGAATGCGTCAGCTGGAGCTTCTGCGACCACGAAAACGTCGAGATTTCATGTTGTTGGTGAGCGCGATTAGCATTTGCGAGCGACGGGCCGTTTGTGACGCGCTGCGACAGTTGTAATCCGTCGGCGCGGTCGACCGATGAGTCGTCAGTTGACCACCGACAGTCGAACACATGAACGCGACCTGGTGAAAACAGTGCGAACGTGGAGGAAAAGAACTACAGTCGAACTCTAAATTATAGACTATCTGCTGATTGGCTGGTGATCGTGATTCACGCTTTCTGTGCAGGCATTGCTGCAGAGGTAGAGTCAATCCGGCACAGAACGCATGCGTCACGTGACCACCAACCAATCAACTGATAGCCTGTAATTTTAGAGTTCGACTTTAGCTTACAGTCCACATCTATGATGTCGCAGTCAGTCAACAGACATTACATTGTAATAACTTATAAACTACACAGTGCTGTCGCACAATCACCATAAACGAACACGCACAATGATGATGTTTGTGTCACGAGGGTCGAGGTGCGTTTATTTGCGACTGTACAACTGAGCGACATTGAAAAAACAGCGTGGGACTTTAGCAGGCCGATTAGCGTGCGTTTGCGACCTGGCCAATCAGCGGAGCGCATTCAAATGCAGCCAATGACTGTGCAGCGACCAACCGTCGCGCATGCCAATCGCCAGGTGGCGGTCGTCCGCTGCGAATCGCACGCTGCACACGGGCGCACCAACGACTGGCGCTGTTTTCGCTAATCGAGGTAGAACATCGGGCGTTTCCGTGGCAGTTCCGGCTGAGTGCGGCGACGGTAAACAATACGCCTGGAAACGCAACAAAAAAACGATAAAACATTCTATTTTGCTTTGTAGATTATGGCGGAGTCCCAGAAAAAGCACCGCCGAGCTGTTACGAGTCACAAAAAACAGTGAATCGATTGACATTCATTGTATTCCAGTTTCCAGTGGTGTGTGCAACTTCAATTGCCAATCACTGTGCGGACATTGCAATCAACTCAACGAGTCCCCCAACCATCACAGATCCATCGTGAAACGCGCACGCCAGCAGCCGCGCTCGTTGTGAATCGATGCCGCTGCTGATTGCGAAACACGCAACCGAGCACGAATCGTGGCGATCTCGCGCGCTCACTTGAACTCGCTGGTCGGTCGCGTTTGATTGGCACACCTGCAAAGGAGAAATCGGCTGTGTTCATTGCAGAAAGTACAGTGAGTTCGTGTGGACCTGTCACTTTTTCGCAGAATATAGAGCTCGCGAAAGATGAAAGCAGTGATTTGGGGAGTGATGGTGGCGTGGAGGTGTGCGCCTTCGTCGGAAGCTCAGCTCCTTGGTATCCCGGCAGGCGTGCTCGCTGGCATCCGCCTCACGCGTACCATTTGTCGCGGAGCTTGCAGGTAATCAAAAAATTGTGATAATAAATATCATTCATTCATTCATTTTATTTCGCAAGAATGCGGGATGCTCCGCTAAAACTCCGCTAAATATGACAATGTTTCGCCAAAACAACTCACCAAGACATCGCCAGCTGACGTGCCTACCGCCAACGAGTCGTCACAGTATGACGCACACGTCACTGTGTCGGTGTTGTTGTAGTTGCACACTTGACCGGTGTTGGTGAGCAGCGAACCAACCTGCAAGTATGCTCAATCACACTGCACGTACAGTATGCTTATTTTAACCTGTCACTTTTTCTCCAAAACACAGCGCTTGCGACAGAAGAAAGAACGGGGTCGGAGCTGCCGTGAAAACATATACAGTATCCCGTTTCGCCACAAATGGGGGTTCCATAAAACAATTTTTTTTTTGCAAATCTGTTGCACGCTCACTCACCCAGACGCCGTTGACTGCGTGCGAACGAACACAGATTTGCTGGCTGCACCGTGCGAACTCAACACTGAACATTTCATTGCAGGCCGTCAAGGAGTGCGCCAACTGCAGTGGCTCCTCGGAATTGTCGGCGTTTAGCAACACCGTGTAGATCTGTAATCGTTGAACAATTTGATTGGCGATTGCCGTGCACAGCGAATCAGCATGTTCGCTTTGAACGAACAGGGTGTGGTAAAAAAACCCGGCACGATTGTGTTCAGATGCACGTTGTTCTCGAGTCACGCAAGATGGTCCAGCTCTCCGTTTCGCACAAAAACTCATTCGTTTCAACGTTGAGCTCAAATTTCAAGTTTGTGATATCGCCTGTGTTACCTCAATTTCACCATTCGCTTGACAGATTGCCAGCTTCGGAATCTTGTCGGTTGCAGTGGAAAATGCGAGCGCGGTGACGCCGCTGTTCACTTGGACTGCAGCCACGTGCCAGTCGTATGCAGCTGCGTGCGCGTGTTCCGCGGGCACACGCGAAAACTGCAACAATACACACAAACTTCATTTGAATTTCACTGCATTTTTCTTCATTGTCTGAAACTAGCTATGCTTGATCATCGGGCCACCATTAGGCAGTCAATCGAAAGAGGCCAACTAGACCGCAAACAGCTGAACTGTACGTTGGGTCTCTTATTCTTTATTTTAGTCCCGACCCGAGACTCAATTCGGACATAGAAAGGCAAACACAGTTTCATACATGACGCGGGAATTCAAAATTGGCAAATTGATTCAAGTCTCCTAAATAGCGCCGAAACAGTTAGGCCACATAAATTTTGAATTTTTTGAATTCAAATTGAACAAATATTTTGAATTGCCACATAAAGATTGAAACTTGTTTCCATTCAACGTCTACACACGCATTGATTCGCAGAACCTAAAAAATTGATTATATCTAACTTTTGCAGTTATTCTTAAACTACTTCTCAACGCAATTGCGTGCGTTTACCTGCACAGTTTTCGCATTACCGCGCGACGTCGTCGCAATACACAGCTGCTCCGTGAACACCTCGACGGCCGTCACCGCCAGCGTAGCCAGTGAACGGCGGCGTTCGCTGGTGGTTTGCTCGAGTTTCGACAAATCCCACACCTGCATCCAAGCAAACAATCAATCGATCAAGCCCGTTTTTCAAACATTTTTCAAGCACTGGCGAGTTTTTTCAGCAGAACGCTGATTGGCTGCGCATCATGCTTGATCTGAGCGAATGAGCGCGCGCAAGTTCAAATGCGGCCAATCAGCGCGCAATGACGTCACCAATCCAACCAACCGCGATCGAGTCATCGCAGGCGCTCGCAGTGACCAGCTGTTTCACGTGTTGTTGCTGTTCGTGCTCGGGCGATCTCGCGAAGCTGATTGCAGATAACGGTTCGTTGTGCGCGCGCAGCGAAGCGAACAGGGTGCACGTGTTGGTGCGACCATCCACTTTGTACAACTGAAGTTCATGAAAATATAACGACACGGACTACACTCAGAAAACTGTCCATTTACCGGTTGTTCACAACTGTCCATTTACCGGTTGTTCATCGTTGAAGTCAAGCAAAAAATGCCCATGGCGAACTAGACACCTCAACACGAAATCTGTCAACGTGTGCTCTATCAAAATAGCTCAACCAATCAGTGAATGGCGCACTGGTATCAAAAAAGCAGAAAGTAAAAAACTGCTGCTAACTGTCGCAGAGAAATCGGCAGATCCAGTGGCAAAATAACGATCATCTGCGGATATGGCTGCACAGGTGATTGAGTCGGATTCGATTGCGAATGAACTGACGTCACGCAACAAGAACTCGGAGGAATTCGGGCGATCTGAGAAAGACCTGCAAGGAAACGTTCTTTTTCATGGAAGAAACTTGGAGAAAATTACAGAATCAAATAACAACCACAAGGTGACATGTGGCCTAATGACGTCACCAATGACGTGTACGTGACACATTCATACAAACCAACGTTCACAAAACCAAAAAACGCTCACCACAGCGAGCACTGTGTTTTCGTCACACCATACAGCATCGTGTTTCCAATGCCAGCCAATTGCAGCTTGTGCTCGATCGAATCACCCGATTGCGCAACATCACAACCGGCCGGCACAAGACAGCGCTGCGCGGCCGTGTCCATCCGAACGCTGCAGTCACCGGCGGCGTCGTCCACACTCGAAATCGACAGCGACACCGTCGATCCGTCGCCGAAGATCAGAAGCGCCGTCGCCGCAGCTGCTCGTTCGTCGTCACGCCTCGGCGCAGCACGAAACGCGGCGCAAACCAACCGACGGTCGCCCGGCATCAGTCGATCGTTGGTCGCGAAACTCGGCACCAACGGCATACAGCCGCAGAGGCGAGGCGAACTCTGAAATGCGAGTGTGAAACGGCATTCACGGCAAAATCGAACACCGGAATTCGAAACAGATTCATTCAATGCAGCAGTGGCGTGCGCGCGCGTCGAAGCGCAGGCGTCACGTTGGTGGGTGCGACGTTGCGCTGTTGTTTGCTTCATGAACGTGCAGCGAAGTGACGCTGGCGCTGCCAAGCTCTATGAATGGCGCTGCGTAATTGGGACTGGATCATGCATGTGCAAGTGCAACCAACGAACGTGCGTTGCAACCCTGTGAACAAACATGCGAACTGGGCCCAACAGAGAAACATGCAATATTGCAGAACATTGATACGAGTAGTCCCTCCCACCCAACACCACGTGCTTTTTCGACTGGTGGAATAATCAATCAATCAATCAATCAATCAATCAATCAATCAATCAGTCACCAGGTGGTCAATTTCAGTCAATTCAGTCGTCGGTTCAAATTCAATTCAAACAAGGGTGTTTTTTTACAAAGCTCATTTTCTAATTCAACTCACCAAGAATGGTCTCAGATCCCAGAAGCAACACCAGGCGCCGGAGCCTCTGCTGCCAGCCGCCAATGCCCACTGTCCCGAGAGATCGCAAAACTCCACCGAGCACGGAGACAGCTTTCCATTGACTTCCGGCGGCAACAACAGCTCTGCAGCGCCGGAATCGGCCGACGACGACGATGCAGCGGACATCTCCGAATCGTCTTCGCTGCATTCGGTCGCTTTCTCGATTGTAGTTGCCTTCTGCAGTTTGCTGCGCCGGGGTGACTCGGTCAGGCTGGTTTTCGCTTTCGACACGCCCGTTGCTGCGTCGTTGTCGTTCGCGGACGGATGAATGACAACGCACGGCGGTGGCTCAGTTGTCCGCCTGTTCAGGCCTTCCAAGTCGATCGTTGAGTCCCGATAGAGCATCGGACCGATGAACAAGTTCCTGTTGGTTGAGAAAAAACGACAGGAAATATTTGCAAAGTGAAAGTTCATCATTCGAAATTTCGGAATAATAACCACAAACACGAACAGGTGGAACATATCCCAGGACATTCCCATACTGAAAAACACACAAAAACAAAACCTACAGCTAAAAAGGCGACTCGAACGAAATTCAGAATAGAAAGACATTCGGCGAGAAGTGACAGACAATACGAGAATCACAGGTACATTCGTCTTAACAACACAACACAACAACACAGTTGCACAAAATCCACGTGCTGGTTTGAAGCTTGACACCTTGCGCCACTTTCCGGACCCTTTTAAACCAAAAATAAAGCAGAACAAACAGCACGGCATACAATGACCGGTGCGTGTTCCATCCCTAAACCGACCGTGTCACAGGCGACGGCGTCTTCAGGCCATCCAACGCGTCCGTCGCGGCTTCCTCTGACGCGCCCAACGGCGGATAGCTCAAGCTGCGCGGGCGAAATGCGCCAGCAGTCGTCTCGCGAGTCGTGTACAACAGCAGACTGGTGTGGCAAGCAGCAAAGCCGACCAGCACTAGCAGCTCGTCCTGGGACTGTCCGTCATGGTGTGCGGCCATGCAGGCGGCGCGCGAGCGAACGTGAAACTGACGCTGAAAGTTGCCCGTTCGAGCGTCGAGAAGCTGCGTGATGAAAAAAAGAGAAAGATACTGAGCAGCCGACTGAATTGAACTGGACTTGAAATTGAAATTGAAACCTGGAATTGAAAGCATTCGACTGGAGTTTCATTGTTGTTCTTGTGTACGAATACTAATGTCGCAGAACAATGCTAGCTTTCATCATCGCTGCGCCGTGTGCGTGACGTGACGAATTAAACGTGGTGGTGGGTGCTGACAAACAAAAAGAAACATCATCGATTGTTGTCATCCTACCGAAACAGCGCGTGTGTTGCGACCGGAAACAGCCAACGTTGAGCCATGCTCGGAACTCAAATAAGCAATCGAACCAGCTGACGACGTCATGTGCAACACACAATCGGTGTACGGCAACACTGGGTGCATTCTGCAACAACAACAACAGATGTTGCATAAGTCCAAATTTCAAATCAAACCCCGATATATTCGCTTTTCTTGCTGACCATTCAACGTTTACGCATCTGCTCCGTATTCCGCAGCAAAACAAGCGACAGGTTTGATTGAGCAGACCTACGTTTAGCCTACTAGTCATCAATGATAGTGCAAAACGCGCAATCGCTCTCCCCATTCAGCCGTACCGTGGCACAAAGCAGTGCACCACCGGCGTTGTCGTCATTCGCCAGTGGAGTGCCTCTTTGTGCACCACCGAATCGGCTGGTTCCATCAGCGCCAGCTGCATCACAAAGCGGCACATTTGCTGTTTGCTCGCACTCGTCGCACAGCCGTGCGTGTGCAGCAGTTTGCCCAGTTGAAACGCGTTACGCCGCAGGAACGCCACGAATTGGCGCACGTGACTCTGCTGAAAGAATAACAGAGAGATGCGATTTTTTGCGTGGCACTTTTTGACAATCGACGTATCGGTCTGAATGACCGTATATTGGGCGATTGTATCGTATCGTAACACATTCACGCACCATAATCGAGCGGGACCGATTGACTTCGTATCTCTAAAAAACCCATAAACTATGGTGGTGGTTTGCTTTGTCAACAACGGTTTGCTTTGCTTACCGTACGGTCCATCTGGATATCATATACAACTAGCTGATTGGGTGGTGATCAATCACGTGATCCATGTTTTCAGTGCAGGACAACGACAAACTCCGCCCGCCAAACAGCAATGCCTGCACAGAAAGCATACATCACGCGCATCATCAACCAATCAGTTGATTGCTTATAAATTACAGTTCGACTGTAGGCGCTAAACAAAAAGCCAGAACAAAACTGAAGACCAGCTAACGTTGTCCGTGGTGATCTGTGCCATGTATGTGCTGCACTCGCCAAGGATCGTGTTTGGTGTCACGTGACGTAGGCGCACGCAGAGACGCCGCAAGCTCAGACACTCATCCGCGTAGGAGTACATCCGTTGGCCTGACATGCAAACAAAACAAATCAGTTTTTCGTTTTCACGTTTCAATCATAGCTTTGGCACAAAAACTCACTCAAAATACAGCCAAACTCTAAATTATGGGCTAACTGCTGAATGGGTTGGTGATCACGTGATTCGCGCTTTCTGTGCAGGAAAGACTCGCTCCCGCTGCAATGCCTGCACAGAAAGCATGCGTGATCACCCTCACCAGCCAATCAGCTGACAGCCAATAATTTAGAGTTTGACAGCAGTTTGGTGATAGCTGATACGGTGCTGTTAGATGCCTTGTTTTCGATAGCAGTCATTCATGATGATTGACCAGTGACAGTGATTAACAACACTGACCAACCCAGCAGAACAGCACCCACCACCGACTAAACCAATTGATGCATTTCACTTCAATAAAACAGCTCGGCAAGCCAATCAATACCTTTGAACAGCAGATAGCCATGCAGCCGTGCGAAGAACTGCTCCAGCAAGTCGTAGCCATCGAATGTATCGTCAGCGGTAGCGAGCGTCTGCTTGAATTTGTCAATCAGTTTCTGCGTCAGTTGCTGAAATTTTCACACAACGCTGAAATTTATGGGGACTCCAATCCAATCGAATTATATCGTGATTCATGAGCTTGGAAACCGAAAGGATGGCTAATTAACTGGGCTAGCTTATAAACACAAAGCAGCTGCACACTGATTCACTGCATTAGAGATGGCATTGTCGAAAAAACGGCTTTATTTTAATTCGCAAATGAAACCTTCTTCGTGAAAAAACGGCCAAAAAATATTTGCCACTTCCAAACACAGCACAACACTGACGAACAATCAAGACAAGTCAAGAGCACATTTAAGAAACAGCTGCATCGCAACGAATCCAACGGCGAACTGACTTTGCGTTGCAGTACGGTGACGCAGTTGCGCTTGAGGTAGACGTGCGTCATGTGATGCAGACGGAACCAGCGGCATTTCAGTCGACCGGAACCATGCGACTGCGGCGACGGCGCCAGAGTGCTTATGTTGTTGTGCACGGTGGCCGTGACGTCGACGACCAGCGAACGCTGCACCAGCTGACGCAGCACGTCCTGCGTGTCCATGACACCACGTGCCCAGGCGCTGCTGCTGCTGCTGGTCGACGATGACTGAGGATGATGATCGTACCAGAACATTGCGAGCACCTGACATTCACAGGGCGAACATTGTTGCTGGATGAACACAACTGTAGTCACCCGGACTGAGTTGTAGTAAGGGCCCGTTTATATGGACGTATGTTGGCGTACGTCCACGAGAGTGACGTCTCCATGGACGGTGTGCAAGAACACGAGACCTGACGTGACGTGACGTACAACACACCATGGTCGTCTTGGCCTGGCTAATTTGTACATTCATCACACATTCACATTGTCACGTGTATGCCTAACCAACCAATCAGCTATTACTACAAAACGCGCAGGCCGAATATAAAACTGAATTGGAAAACGGTATCGTAACGCCAACGTCAACTGTTATGCATTCGCAACATTTTGATTATGCGCATCAAATATCGATTGGATACAACGAATCAACCGGTTATACCCGAAAATGTTTAAAAAACACACACACCTTTCCTTGCACCGCTGACAAACGGAAACAAAGAACTCTATTTTTCAGTTTCAAAAAACTCCAACCAACCAACCCGATCCGGAATTAGCATTGACAGCGGGAACACGACAAACGAGCGAAGTTTTTCCTGCAGCTGATCGCTCGTGCCATTTCGATCCAATTCCTCATAGCTGACGCGCATGATCGTCTCGAATGTTTTCGCGTACTTCGAAACGTCAGACTTTGCGATCGACAGATCCTGTTTGTACAGTGCGTCCGCGAAGATCTTCCATCGTGCGCTGCAGATGAAGAAGAAAACATTGGATGCTTGTTTTGGATGGATTGGCTTGGAAGCTTGAGTAAAGCGTCATTCATGGAGCGTCGTGAAGCGCTTGCGCGTCACATCACGCGGCGTATCACTTCGCCAGCGCATTCATGAAGCAACAAAACAGCGCAGCGCAGTTTCACGTGCTAAGTTGACACCTGCGCGTTTCGACGCGCACGCGCGCGAGCAGCAATGAGCCTCAAGGTGCAGTGAGTGACTCAATTAAAATTCTGTTCAACCAGTTCATCGACGAACAAAATGGCCGACAGTCGCTTCAAACAATCGCCACAAGCTCGTTTCAGTTTATTTTTCCGGGATAAAAAAACCCACTCACGGATCATCAGCGGACTTCACATTGCGCACGAGTAAGTTCAGCACAAACGGATGGCCGTCACAAAGTTGCGCCACGGTTCTCGCGTCAATCGGCAGCTGTGCGGACGGCACATTCAGAACGCCACCGAAGAATTGCAGCGACTCGCGTTCACTGTACACACGATCGACCAACGAGCAATATGAAACGGAGTCCATGGCATCATCGTCCAAGATACTCAGAAGCGACGTGTTTCGGGTGGTCAGCAGGACACGGCACTGAACGGATGGAAAGATTGAGTGATTGATTGATTGATATTCGACACATTGCAAGTGTCAGGCATATGCACCAACGAAAACCAGTTTTCCAAACCAGAAGAGCGGGACACGCCGCCAATGAAAGAACAAGCAAAGAAAAGGATGGAGAGACTTATCGTTTGATTTTGCGAATTCGCATGAATCTCCTATTTAAAACTGTCAGAAGAACATAAGGAACGAAATGAATACCGTATTACCTCTATTAACCCCCCCCCAAAAATAAACCCCCACCCCCTTGACAAGTTTCCAAATAATCCCCCCCCAAAAATAAACCCCCATGGGGGTTTATTAGAAACCTGTTTGAAACATATACCTAGCGAATTCAGTGGCTGAATGCAGTGACATTGGTGAAATTGTGCTACCAAAGGCCCCAAAGGGATGAGTTAGTGGTAATTTCATTACAAAAGGCTGTTACAAAAGGAAATCTCTGTGAAAAGTAGAAGTTTCTGCGACTTCCTTCCTGCCATGGAAGGTATTTTTGCCATTTTGCCCACCCCTAAAAATGGTTTCCAAATAAACCCCCCCCCAAAATAAACCCCCCCCCCCAAAAATAAACCCCCACCCCCAGAAGTCGCTGAAGAAATAAACCCCCATGGGGGTTTATTAGAGGTAATACGGTATGCTGCACTAATGGCAGCGCATGTACGCCAGAGCCTCCTTTTGACGACTGCAATAAAAACTGTCGAAGCAAACTGTTGAAACTCGGGGAATCGGAACTCGCATCGCAGCCGAGTGTGCTGGGTTTATAGACAGCGCACTTTACGGCGTTCTGTGCGCATTTATGCGTTTCAGCCCTGATTGAAAGCCTACAACATATCCGACTAGCCGATTGGTTTGGTTTGCACAGCAATGCATGCATGCACGTGATCAGCAAACCAATCAGTAGCTAGTTAGATTGTAGGCTGTCCACAAAAAAACAAAGGTCGCGCATGCAATTCGTGAGCGCACGCCACAACGAACCCGCAGCTGGTGTACGAGTTTGACGATGTGCGCGTCGGCGACGTTGTCGACGATGAACAGCAGCTTCGGCAGACGATGTCGAATCAAATCGGCGGTGGCGTAAATGAAATGCAACGCGCTCGGGTAGTTCTCGCGTTTGTAGCGCTCCGGATCATACGGACGGTGGCGGTCGGCGCCGTCACGGAGACCTCGATCGAAATAGATGAACAACTGCAAAGCAGCAACACCAGCAGTATGATCGTTGCTTGTGGTTGTGCGTCTCAGTACGCGCACAGACAGCAGAGCAGGTACATGCGGCAAGTGAAAACTGTTGAAGTGATTCGAGTCCCCTGCTATATACGACTGAGTCACTGTGGCCGTTTTGAATTGCCGCATCAAACGTGAAAACGATTTCCTTTCTGCGTCTGCAAAAACGCAATGAGTCGCAAAATCAAAGGAAAAGACAATAGTTGATTTCGCTGGTTTTGGAAACAGCGATAAGAAAAAACACACACACACACACAGAGAACGCTCGAAGAAACGAACATTGAACGCGAATGCGTATTCGCCGGCGTCCGTGTTCGACGACGCGTCGTAGTAGCGAAAGTTGTTGAACTGCGCTTCTTGCACGCCGGCGAATGGCAGCATTCGTTCGCTTCGAATGAAATTCACACAGAGCGCGCTTTTGCCGATGCCCGCATCGCCGTGCACCACCAGCATTCCGTGAGCTAAATTGAAATTTTCAGAAAACTCAATTTAAAAACTCGAGGTCAGCCAAGTCTCACGGCTGCACGCTGAGCAACATGCGTGCTGTGGTTGATCGATCAGTCAGCACACCAGCGAACTGTGAATCACGGGAATCAGTTGATTGACTTTGACTGAATTTTTGGGCTCACTGATTGGTCCAGCCATGCCAGATGTACGCGCCAGACGCACATTGCGAACGGTTTACGTTCACACTATAACTGTAGAACATTGAAACATTTTTCGAGTGTCTGTATTGTCCGGCCGAAAAATTTGGAACATTCGCTGATTGATTCGCTGGTGCGTGACCCTGATCCAACCAGACTCCGCCTCTTCACAGCAATGCCTGCGCAGAAAGCCATGCATCTCACGTGACCACCAGCCAATCAGCTAGTTGAATATGTTACGGAGTTCAAGACTGTATGCAACGTTGTTTCGCAACGCCCGCCTTTTAAATTTTACGGCCACGCACGTGTTTGCGCCAATTTTCGCAGTTCGTCCGAAAACGAGCGCTCGATGGACGGCCGCCGCAGCCACTCGGTGCGTTTCATGCCACCCGGTATGCCGGCGGCGTCACACATTAGCCTGCGTCAGTGAAAGGAGCCTCTTGGACGCGTGACAGCTGACGCGTTCTCATAACATTAAAAGCGAGTCAAACTCCAAGACATAGATGTTAACTCAAGACACGTATGCGTATATACGCCAGCCACGTCACGTGTTACTGCATACGACCGTTCACGGAGACGTGCCATTGACGCACTGTCAGTATGAACTGGCCTTAACTGATAATAACATACACAAAAGGGCGTGTCCATATGTTCGACTGTGTGTATGTGACAGACACAACACAGCCAACCAGCAAACCGAACTCCAGCTGAAACCGAGTCAACGGTCATACTCCACTCACCGCAACGTTTCTGCGTTCATTTGTTTGACGACCGTCTGTCCAGCATCCAAACAGTCGCCAGCCAGTTTCACCGCAATGTCGTCCAGACCGTTCGCTTTCAGGCCGCGACAGAGCGCGTCAAGATTCGGCGCTTTTCGCTGGTAGCGTACCAGAAGTTCCATTGTGGCACGAACACGGCTGGATGAGTTCTGCAATTTACCTTTGAATGAGAATAATAAAAATGCCTTTCACATGCATTGTATTGGTTGTCCTGTATTGCGGTCATATGCGTGTACGACGGCCTCGCGTTCAGCACCGGCACGTGTTGTTGCATACTACACGGTCCATCATGGAGACGAGGCATGCTTTCGACGTACGTACGTCAGTTGCTGACGTCACCACGAAGTAGGGAACTGGCCTATGAAGACGTCCCTGAGCCAGTCGCGAGAGGTGGACGAACTTTGCAATAGCTCAGCAAAGTCAAAAAAACAGCGCACCAATTTTGATATTTCATCGTAATCGTCATCGGTGAACACTTTACCACCGAGTACATACGGCAGCACGATTTCAGGATCCGCACGTCGCGCTATTTCCTCCATCGTCGACTGCAGCAGCGCTAGATGCGTTTCAGACAAGGACGCCATGTTCAACCAACCCTTCTCTCTCTTTCACTGATTTTATTCGTCGACGCTGTAAACAGCAAAATACCAACTTTTGCGTGACAGATCGGCGCACAAGACAAGACACATGACGTGACAGCGTATTTTTATGCTTCAATTTCAACTTTCATTGAACACGCAGTACCACCTGCAAAACACATGGTGAGCAAGATAATGACGAATATTATTCAAAAAAAACAAGTGAAACAAACAATTACTATGCCATTATGCAGCAGACACTGGAAACGGGCTAGGTTTGTCCATGAATTTATTACCCAACAAAGACACAACCTAAAGTTGTAAAACAAGTGGAGACCACATACTAGGGTTGTAAAAAAAACAAAAATCGTCATTTTTGTTTTTTTTAATTTTTTAAAAAAAAATTCAAAAATCAAAGTTGTGCTGAATCAATCAGGGATAGGGTTAGGGGGAAAAAAATCCGGATTTTTTTTTAAATTAAAAAATTTTTTTTTTTTTTAAATTTTTTTACAAGTTAGGTTCGTTCGAAGCGTCTCGTCGAGCTGAGTTCATCTAGACTATTTTCAGAACGATCCGGGAAACTATAAGAGCGAAAATCGTGTTTTATTGAAATTATGTCCATTTCATAGAGGGAAAGTTGCATTTTCAACAGTAAAACAGGGCAATTTTTCACGTGTACTTGAATATTGAACCGTTCTTAGTGGTTCCTCTTTAGAAAATTACCAAAATTTGACTGTGTTCAAAAATTCCTGTTTGCTGTAGCTAAGTCGGCAACCCCTGTCGACCCGGTCGCCCCCCCCCCCAAGACACTTTCAGGTTCAACCAGCTATGCTATCTGCCACATGGCGAGAGCCCACTCTTCAAATCATCGTATCGAAAACACGTACCATGATTTCGCGATCACGTTGCGGGCAACTGACAGACGCAAGTTTAACACGTTAGTTTAGCTCAGCACGCAAGTTTTAACATGTGGCCATGTTATCGGGTATCTGAAAAACGGTCGTGTGATGTGGTATTAACCAACATCTCCGCTCAAATTGTTTAACAATATATCGCACAACTCCATTGTAGACCTATAACATACGCCAATCAACAAGATATCATGTTCATCTCATGGCCTACCGACTGAAAAACATGTTCTAAGTTGCAAGAAAACGATTTCTGAAACGATATTTCAATTCAGTTAAGTCATTTCAACGCTAAAAATTGACTCTAGAAGTCATCCAAATCGAAAAACATGGAGTACGTCGGTCAAAATGACCAAATAATGACATTTACCTAAGCACACAAAGAAGTTGGGAAGAAAATTTGGTTTGAACTTTCAAAAAATTATGCCATAAATCGAATTTTCAGAGCAAAGTAGAAGAAAAAATTTTCAAATTTTTTTTAAGTTTGAAAAAAAAAATCTAAATTTTTAAAAAAAAAACGAAAAAAAAATAAAAAAAATTTTTTTTTTTCAAAGCCCCTAACCCTAATCAGGGAGTCCGAAGAACCACATATGATATGCAAGCGCCTCCCGAATGACTCCCGTATGGCGGAACTTTGCAGATTTTGTTTTGGTGACCTCAATTACCCCTTTTCCAAACCGTCACCATGCCTCTTCTTGTGTTTTGACCTCCAAAACGTCACTAATTGTCCCCAGCTAAACTAATGCTAAAGTGAAGACAAACATACCGCCTTGAAATTCGATCAATTCTTCTGATGGTGTCGCGACACGACACGAAGCGAAGCAGCAAGCAACCAGACAACGTAGCGCTTGCAATTGCAAACGGAGCAGCGAGCACAATCGGACGCTCTGCGAGGCGAATCGTCACCTTATCTGCATCGGAAATGGTAGGCCAAGCTTTGGGACGCTCAAAAACTTCATCGCAGATGTTGTCGTAGCCTAAAATCAGTCGGTAAAACGGCCCAAAATCGACTGCTGAAGGTTTTACGAGGTATAATCAAAGAAAATTTTTGTTGAACTTTCGAAAAATTGTGCGAAAATTGAGGTTTTCAGAGCATATTAGAGGAAAATTTTTCGATTTTTTTTTAATCGGCATTTTTGTTTTTTTTTTATCACTTAAAAAAATTTCATTTTTGTTTAACAACCCTACCACATACTCTATCCAAAAATTCAATTCACACTCAAAACGAGAACCGAAAACTGAAGTGGATGAAAAGTGAACAAATGACAAAACAGACGCTCGCTTTTGTCTATTTTTGTGACCAATCAGTACGGAACCAGTGCCAACTGCCAATCAGCGCCGTCTCCACAGAAAATGAAAGGTTTTTAGTTAGAAACGTCATCGGTCATTTTTCTTGTGTTCATAGTTGTTCTTAGGGGGTAGGGTTGTTAAAAAAAAACAAAAATCGTCATTTTTGTTTTTTTTGAAAAAAAAAATTTTTTTTGAAAAAAATTTCAAAAATCAAAGTTGTGCTAAATCAATCAGGGAGTCCGAAGAACCACATATGATATGCAAGCGCCTCCCGAATGACACCCGTATGGCGGAACTTTGCAGATTTTGTTTTGGTGACCTCAATTACCCCTTTTCCAAACCGTCACCATGCCTCTTCTTGTGTTTTGACCTCCAAAACGTCACTAATTGTCCCCAGCTAAGCTAATGCTAAAGTGAAGACAAACATACCGCCTTGAAATTCGATCAATTCTTCTGATGGTGTCGCGACGACACGACACGAAGCAGCAACCAGACAACGTAGCGCTTGCAAACGGTGCAGCGAGCACAATCGGACGCTCTGCGAGGCTAATCGTCACCTTATCTGCATCGGAAATGGTAGGCTAAGCTTTGGGACGCTCAAAAACTTCATCGCAGATGTTGTCGAAGCCTAAAATCAGTCGGTAAAACGGCCCAAAATCGACTGCTAAAGGTTTTACGAGGTATAATCAAAGAAAATTTTTGTTGAACTTTCGAAAAATTGTGCCAAAATTGAGGTTTTCAGAGCATATTAGAGGAAAATTTTTCGAATTTTTTTTTGAAAAAAATCGGCATTTTTGTTTTTTTTAATCACTTTTTTTAAAAAAAAATTTTCATTTTTGTTTAACAACCCTATTAGGGGGGGGCTGACGGGGCGGGGGTTGCCCAGCCCTCCGCAAAAAAATTTCGAATCTCTCTCCATTTTTTTGGTTTTTGGCTTTTTTGGAGGTTTTTTTGGCTCAGCTATTATCCACCTAAAAAAATTTTTCAGCCAGCTATCTATCTGAAAATTTTTGTCTTCGAAAACAGAAAATCAGCCAATTTTTCCGAGGTAATATCAAAGAAAATTTTTGTTGAACTTTCGAAAAATTGTGACAAAATTAAGGTTTTCAGAACACAAGAAAAATTTTCGAATTTTTTTCAATCGGCATTTTTGTTTGTTTTAATCATTTTTTATTGAAAAATCTACTCAACTGAGTCAACTCTAGGGTTGTTAAAAAAAACAAAAATCGTCATTTTTGTTTTTTTTTTAAAAAAAAAAATTTTTTTTTTAAAAAAAAAAATTTCAAAAATCAAAGTTGTGCTAAATCAATCAGGGAGTCCGAAGAACCACATATGATATGCAAGCGCCTCCCGAATGACACCCGTATGGCGGAACTTTGCAGATTTTGTTTTGGTGACCTCAATTACCCCTTTTCCAAACCGTCACCATGCCTCTTCTTGTGTTTTGACCTCCAAAACGTCACTAATTGTCCCCAGCTAAGCTAATGCTAAAGTGAAGACAAACATACCGCCTTGAAATTCGATCAATTCTTCTGATGGTGTCGCGACGACACGACACGAAGCAGCAACCAGACAACGTAGCGCTTGCAAACGGTGCAGCGAGCACAATCGGACGCTCTGCGAGGCTAATCGTCACCTTATCTGCATCGGAAATGGTAGGCTAAGCTTTGGGACGCTCAAAAACTTCATCGCAGATGTTGTCGAAGCCTAAAATCAGTCGGTAAAACGGCCCAAAATCGACTGCTAAAGGTTTTACGAGGTATAATCAAAGAAAATTTTTGTTGAACGTTCGAAAAATTGTGCCAAAATTGAGGTTTTCAGAGCATATTAGAGGAAAATTTTTCGAATTTTTTTTTTTAAAAAAAAAAATCGGCATTTTTGTTTTTTTTTTAATCACTTTTTTTTTTAAAAAAAAAAATTTTCATTTTTGTTTAACAACCCTAGTCAACTCTACTCTGGCTGGAACAACTATTCTTCCTTCCCCCCGCTGCAAAACACCACAAATCACCATAAATACAGTCATTCAGTGCACTGCACACGCTCACCACAGGCGCACTCAACCGAAAATTTCAAATTCAAATAACTTCTTCAAAATTTTGAATTTCAAAAAACCCTAACACACAGGATTACTCAGCAGAACGAGGGCTTTCATTTGAGCCATCAATCAGCGCGCTGCGAAAAAAGTTGAGCGGACCCATATTTTTAAGGAGTACCGAAAACTAGACAGCAGAAAATGATTCATTTTCTTATTTTCAGACTCAGAGAGAAAAAACGATCAGAGATAAATAATGATGGCGACGACGACGACGGTGAACGAACAATTGCAAAACATGACACTTGACCCGGCTGCTTTACATCCCGTTCCAGGCAATCCGGCTGTGAATCCAGACATATTCAAACTGGAAAAGAAACCAAAAGTTTGTCGTGTTTTGTTTTTAGCTTCATTTTGTTGCGTTACATTTTCTCAAGGCGAAAATAAAAACAGTTTTCATAAAAAAAACGATTCACATTCAATGAATCACAATCTTTGATTCGATTTTTTATACTTCTGAATTCGGTTGCCTTCACTCACACCACAGTTTCTCACTTTACCGCCGAGTTGATGTAGTTTCTCATGGCCGAGTGTTTGATAAAAAAAGTTCAAGTTCAAGTACCGTATGTTTGTATGAACGGCATGCGGTCGATCCGGTACCGGTCGATCCGGTACCTGGCAATTTTCTAGGGCGGTCGATCCGGTACCAGGTCGATCCGGTATAGGGTTGTTAAAAAAATCAAAAATCGTCGTTTTTGTTTTTTTTTAAATTTTTTTTTTAAAATTTCAAAAATCAAAGTTGTGCTAAATCAATCAGGGAGTCCGAAGAACCACATATGATATGCAAGCGCCTCCCGAATGACTCCCGTATGGCGGAACTTTGCAGATTTTGTTTTGGTGACCTCAATTACCCCTTTTCCAAACCGTCACCATGCCTCTTCTTGTGTTTTGACCTCCAAAGCGTCACTAATTGTCCCCAGCTAAGCTAATGCTAAAGTGAAGACAAACATACCGCCTTGAAATTCGATCAATTCTTCTGATGGTGTCGCTACGACACGACACGAAGCAGCAACCAGACAACGTAGCGCTTGCAAACGGAGCAGCGAGCACAATCGGACGCTCTGCGAGGCGAATCGTCACCTTATCTGCATCGGAAATGGTAGGCTAAGCTTTGGGACGCTCAAAAATTTCATCGCAGATGTTGTCGAAGCCTAAAATCAGTCGGTAAAACGGCCCAAAATCGACTGCTAAAGGTTTTACGAGGTATAATCAAAGAAAATTTTTGTTGAACTTTCGAAAAATTGTGCCAAAATTGAGGTTTTCAGAGCATATTAGAAGAAAATTTTTCGATTTTTTTTTTTAAATCGGCATTTTTGTTTTTTTTAATCACTTTTTTTTAAAAAAAAATCCATTTTTGTTTAACAACCCTAATCCGGTACCAATTGAAATTTTCAACTGTTTTAGCATTCAATTCAATTTGTTTTCCATTTTTCTTCTCATTTCTCTCATTTTATCTGATGTCTGAAACATTTTACCGCAGGTTTTTTCGCGGGAAATATGAAAATAAAAACAACAGACATTTTTCCTCAACTCCAAAAGAGAACCGAATCAGTCTTCATATTTTTATTTTGTTCTCCTTTTCTTGCTGAGCTGATAATTTTGCAAATTTTCACCGTCTTGGAGCTTTATTCTTCTGGAAAATAGTTCAGAAAATAAAAAAAAACATATGGTACACTTGTTTTGCTTTTTTCAGAATCAGATTACGATTCCCAAAACCAACCAAGTGTCGCAAGTCGTCGTCGTCTCATATCGTATCATCAACAATCGTATCAACAATCAACCAAAGAAAAATCGAAAACATAACGAATTGAACGCTAAAAACCCGTAAAACAGCTGAAAATTTCAATTGGTACCGGATCGACCGAGTACCGGATCGACCTGGTACCGGATCGACCTACAGCCAAAAATAACCCCCCCCCCAAAAAATAAACCCCCACCCCCAGAAGTCGCTGAAGAAATAAACCCCTATGGGGGTTTATTAGAGGTAATACGGTAAATACGAAAAAACGGAAAATACGGAAACGCTATTTTTCCCGTTTTTTTCAAGGCATCAATTTTTGCCCAGGGAGAAAACGCTATAGATACGTACGTATATCTATACGTATAGATTACGCATTTTTTTACCGGTAAAAAACCTGTATTTTTCCCATGCCAACCCTTGGCAGATGTATTTCGTCTGATTGTCACAACTTTGTTGTGCGTTCAAAAAAAGAATATGAAAAACCAATGATCCGTCGCTGCCGTCATGGTTGCGCTAGCAAACTCGTGTTTTCAGTTTTCATGGTTTTCCCACGGCCACCGCGCCGCGCACCGTGACTGTCAATCGCAATTGCAGTCCAATTTATGTTAATTTAGACTCAGTTGGATTGGGTTTGCCACTTGTGTAACGGGTGATTTTTAGTGTCACGTCACCACATAATTCGTCAAAAAATGATTGCCAACGTTGCAGTACATCCTTGCGCATGACGTCGGCGCCGGCGCACGCTGCCTAAACTGCAAGGATGCGTGTCCCGGATTGGATCTACACTTTTGGCGGTATGTGTTGTGTTTTGTCGAGATTTTTTGCGACTTTTTTTATTATCGAATGAACAAACTGTATTTTAGGCGCTGTTTTTTGCCAGGCCAGGCTAATCTAGCATAAAGCGTACAGAGACCGCCGTCACGTCATATTAGGTGGCCATAAAGTATATATAGGCCATATGGGCCATATAATAGTTTTTCTGTCATAAAGTGCCTATACACCGCCCCGGAACGCACACATAAGCGTCTAACGCGCAACCACCTCGGCCACAAAAGTGACAATTATCAGATTTTGTGACTTGATTTTTGACAACTGGCATTCAATGTTCTCGCCTCAGGAAAATCTGTCTCGCGTGCAAATGCCGCAAAGACGAGCACGACATGCAGCACGTCGACAACGATCCAGTCGAGATTCGCATCGGCAAATTATTCGATCGAGAGCCGTTCAGCAAGCGCGACCATCAGGTCTGGCTTGGCGTCTGTGTATTTTGGTAGCGTGGCGTGTTTGTACGGTGGAGTCCGAACTGCCGAATGTCGTGAGCTCGTTTTTCGGAGTTCCAATTGGTGAAACACCGATGGTGAACAAAAGTTGAAAAGCAAAACTGAATGAATGTTGTTTTCGCTCAAAACAGAAGCATATTTTTTATAAATAATGTTTTTTACCTCTGGGGTCAGTTTTATTAAAAGTTAGCAGTCCAATAGTGCCACACCGCACAGTCATCAAATCATGAATTAACAAATTTTAATTTCCTCGCTTAACGTTGAAGAGCAGACATTATTGAATCGGTTTGCGTGAAAAACGACGGAACTGTGATGCCTCATGATTTCATTCAGCGGCGCTGTAGCACTCCTGGATTGTTGTCATTTTTTTGGGTTTTGCGACTCGCTGCGTTGGCAGACGTCGAAAGGAAACTAGTTTCAATCTTTATATGGCAATTCAAAATCGCCTAAAAGTGACCGAGCCCTATTTAGGGGACTCGGATCACGATCACTTTACCAATTTTGAATTCCCGCATCACCACGCACAAAACTTTACCGATCTATGCGCGCATTCAGTCTCGGGAACCAAAATAAGGGCTAATACTAAGCTATAAAGCACCAAGGCGCATTCATGCACGCGCGCGCTGAAACGCGCGTCAACTTTCATGAATGGCGTTTAAGATATAAAACTGGCCAACGGTCTGTACCAGTCGGCCGTGCGTGGCCAGTGGCACAGAGAAGCAAGCAGCTGACGTGGTGACACTAAACTGCAGCCGGAGCCAGCGACGATGTCGTACGTGTCGATGCAGAACGGCCAGGTGATGACACGGGCGCAGGCGGCCGAGCAGCCACGGACGCACGCGCAGCACGCGCTCATGCACGAGTACACCTGGGTGCCGCCCGGAGCCACGCCCGCCATGGTAGTGCTAGCACTCAGTGTTGAGCTTTTGTTGATTGAGTTCGATTGATTGATGCGTTCTCTGCTCCGGAATACTTCCACTACCAGAGACGTGGGCACACTCCGGTTTAAAGGTTCACACTTTTTTCGTAAGGTCGCGAAATTCATGTCCGGCTTATCGCCGGAGGATCGTCCGATCGAGGGCGCGGAGGGCGCCGTGAAACGTCGTCAGGCGCTCGAGTATCAGGTTGGCGAGTTTTATGGACCATTTTTCAGTTTCGTTTTTTTATTTTTTGTCTGGGTTTTTGTGTCAAAATGGTAATTCACAGTTGAGGTACTTTTGAACTTGAAACGTGTTTTGCGCCGGTTTTTGTTGTTGTTGTACATCAATCAGTATCACCATTATTGTGCTCTCGACACGTGCTTTCTTCGCGTTTAACACAACAACCTTTGAAAAAAGCGTTATTGTGAGCATCATTATTATGTCGTGCCGCGTGTCATGTTTTTTTGTTGTGTTATTTGAAATCATTCTGCTGAACAAAAACCTGCAGTGCGCTTTTGTTGTAACTTGCAACCGCGTGTGTGGTGTGTGCATTAGTTCGATATACATGCAGCCGAAAATGGTTGCAATTTCGAAGTGAAATGTATTGTTCAGTGATTCGACTTTATTTATTTTTTATCACCTCCCTGTTAGTTATTGAATGTTACCTCGAACTGAAAAAAGCCGGCAAAACTTGTCGCCACCCCACCACCAACCTGTATCAAATCAGAAATCAGTCCTCGTCACTTTCGAATGCTTAATGAATGGTGTGTTGTGTGGGTATTATAAATTCTGATTTGTTTGTTTTTTGACTCAACAGTTTGGTTGTAGCGCGAGTGATTTGCACCAATCCACAATCAATAATGTTGACCACCACTGACCGTGACCAAAGCGTTGCCACTGCTGATGTTTACATACTGAGACTGTTCAGTCGTGGATGGCGTTGCTTTGCGTCTGGCCATTTTGGCTTTGTCGATGCGCGCAGAATTATGACCAATCAGGTGCGCGTATTGATGTTAGCAACTTTTTTGTTTCTGTATGGTGAGCGTTTGTTGGCGTATTTTAGCTTCTTACTTGACTGGCACACTTTTACGATCGAATACAACATGTTTGTTGGTTACTTTTTTCGCAGAACGCAGAGCATGCGATGAACTTTGTTTTAATTACAGTGAGAAAAAAGAATGTATCATCGGGTTTGCTTGAACATCAAAACACCCTTGTGGCTGCTGTGGTGTTCTCGCAGCTCCGATCCCGGTCGTTCTTCTTCTCTGTTGTTGCTGCAACATTCTAATTCATTTCAAAAAATAACAAAAGCATTTTGGAATGCTATGAAGCGTGCGCTGTTGCGGGACATTTTGTTTGACCATTAGGTCGGGTTCTTATCTCTTGTTTTCTGACAGAGTTATGGGTGATTTTCTTCTATTTACGGTTGTCTTGTGTTCCGTGTGTTCTGTTATGCTATTTTTACGACGTTTTATGTGCGTGTTTTGTGGCCATTTGTCAGCTTTTTATGACTCAAACGGCTGTCTATTTCTGTTTGCTTGTTTTTTTCGTTAATGTTCTGTTATTGGGGGTTATATTCCTTTGTCACTTTTCAAGTTAGTTTTTATTAACAAAAAAACGGCTGAAAAGCTGATTGGTTGTTTCAGTATTTCGCTGCCAAACAACATTTGTCGCAATATTTGAAATGGGGGTCGTAAGAAATGACAAGCAATTTTTAGGTGTCGTGCTTTCAACATGAGTTATCACGGGGAGCTATTTTCATTTTTTTTGTTTGAATTTGACCATGATAGAAAACCGTAAAACTACAAAGCTAAACCGGAGCTGGAGCTGATCCCTGATCCCAATGTTTAACCCCTTCAACAAAGCTGTCAATCAAGGCACTTTCACTTTGTTAAAAAGGCTTCACTTAGGATTAGGATTAGGTTTAGGATTAGGAACCTACAACGACTTCATTAGGATTAGGATTGGGCTTAGGATTAGGAACCTACAACGACTTCATTGAAACCGAACTAAAACAACAAAACAGATTGTAAACTTGGCTTTGGTTTAGTAATGTAGGCAAAGCATAGAAAACACGCAAACGCAAAACTGCCAGCACGTGGTTCAGGTTCATGATTTGACGGCCTTACCGACGCTAACATGATAGATGATGCATTCTGTTGTCTAGTTTGAGAAGAAAGTGAGAAATCTAATTTTGTATGTTTGTGTGTGAAAAGAAAACGGGGATACGTCCATTTTGTCAATTGTTATGAAACACCGTGCATGATATTGTGTTTGATTTTCAAAAGTTGCACCATTTCAGCTTCCCCTACACGACTGTGATCCATCCGCGTGCAATGCGCTGCCCGACAATGAGCGCAACATCATGGCCAAATACGTGCAGACCGTCAAAAATGAGGTTCGTCCGCTTTTTGGCTGCTTTGTTTGTTTTTTCGCATGTTTTTCATGCGTGCTTTTCACAGACATCAAAACTGAGAAATGGAAAGTGCGGTCAGTTTTGTGTTTCCAGAATGAGTGAACGAAACAAGCTCCAGAAAACCAAACACTTTTCGCATGCACAGTACAGCAACAATTTGTACCGTCTTGCAACGCATCTGTCACAAGCAATTTACCTTCATGCGGCTTTTATTTTCTTCAGTTTTAGGCGGCTTTTCTTTCGCCGAGCCTCCTAACCTAATTTTTGCACAAGCCACACGCACAGTTTTTGTATGTTGATAGATTTTTGCCCGCAAAAATCAGCTCGCCTCTTATCATTCGGTGTAAGCTCTCCTGTCAACAGCTGAAAGGCAATGCGACTTTTGTCTTTCCGTTTTTTTCGCTTTTTCGTTCCGTTGCGATTTGTCTCGGTTTTTTTAAGTTTTTAGTTGCACTCGTGCACTGAAGTGTATGTTCTTCGTCTTTGTCAAAAACTTTTTCAAAACAACTACTTTTATATGCAACCAGCTCGTTCGCGACATGTGATGTGATTGGTTGTGTCACAGTGACTCTGCCAATCAGCATGGCAGATTGAATTTTTTCTCTTGGGTTATCGCGGCATCACCACAACGAATTTTTTTAGGTAGTCGGCATGGGTCAGGTGGACGAACTGCAGAACAAAGAAAAAGAGCGACGCTTACCCGAGAAGGGGCTGTGTTTTGAGGTATTTATGGCACATTTTCTTTTGCATTTTATCGTTTTTTTCTGCTTTTACTTTATAAATGGTTCTCTTCAGGGTTGTGATACGTGCCACGGACGCATGGACAAAAAGGATGTGGGTGTGTTCACGAACCATGGCCGGCCGGAGGTGGGCTCGCGATACTAAAGCGGCATTCATGGAGCAGTATTTAGTGACGCACAGCTATATGTTTTACACGACTAAAATACTGATTCACGAATACCCCTTAATTCAATAATAAAAAAGAAAAATAGTATTGGCATAAGAAGGCGTGTTTAAGTAAAAGGTTTAAAAGTCCCTTCCTCGTTACTCCCTTCCACTTTTCTCAACTCCAGAACTCAGTGACGGTATTAGTGCAACTCTGTAAAGCCGGAACTCTTGGTTAAACAACAACATGGAATTACTAAAGTTTTCCCAGTACATAAATGGGAGGAACATTCATGACGCAGTATTTATTGACGTATAGCTATGTGTCAATACGTCACTAATTACTGTTTCATAAATACCGCTTCACAAAACAAAACCGTGCTTGATTGTTTGTTTGTTTGTTCAGTCCGTCTGGCATCCGAACTGTTTCCGATGTTGCGAGTGCGACCGTCTGCTGGTTGACATGCTGTACTTCTACAATCACAAGAATGGAAAGTATTACTGCGGTCGTCACTTCGGCAACACCATGTACCCGCGGTGTGCTGGCTGCGATGAGGTTGACAGAGGGGGGGGGGGGTGCACGAACAGCTGTATTCTACATTTGTTTTACAATTGAACTGCTGTAAGCGCCCGTTCATGCTGACGTTTGTGTGTGAATGGCACGTCACATCACCTGTCTTAGTATACTACCGTCCATGGAGACGTGCTTTTAACGTACGTCGGTGTGAACCGGCCTTACCAACCGTCACAGTCGAACATCTCACATTGATGTGTAGCTCCTGACACCGCTTCTGTTCTCCATTCTCCGCAGTGTTACCAAAACTAAACTCAAAACTTTTACCACGTTTTTTTGAATCTCCATTCCGAACTGCACACACCGTATACAGTTGATCTTTGCGCACGAGTACACGCGCGCCGAAGACAAGGACTGGCATCTGTCGCATTTCTGCTGTTTCGGCTGCGACAAGGAGCTGGGCGGCTATCGGTACATGGTGCGCGAGCCGCATCCGTACTGCATCGAGTGCTACATGCACAAGTTCGCCAGGGTTCGTTACAGTGTTCAGGGGGAAGTCTGAATTATCGGCAATCCACAGCAACGCCTCCACAAAATACGTGCATCACGTGATCGCCAACCAATCAGTGGACTGTGACTGTCTATTATTTAGTTCGACTGTAGGTTCAGTGTACATGATTGTAACACTGGAGTGTTCTTTGACGAACCATTTTCTAGTACACTTGTTTCTGTGGTCATGTCGTGTCATGTGTCACGATTTCCAGGTGTTCACGAGCTCTGTCTTTGTAGATTTATCACATGGAGCGTTTTGATCAACGATTTTCCAGTGCACTTGTTTTTTGTGATGTCATGATGGTGGTGTCAAACTTCTGGTCTTATATTGCAGACCTGTCACGCGTGCAAATCGAAAATCGGTCCTGACACGCAACGAATCAGCCACAAGGAGCTGCACTGGCATGCGTTGCCTGACTGCTTTCAGTGAGTCGCTTTTTTGTTTGTTTGGTTGGTTGGTTGGTTAAAAATTGTTGTGAAAGCAAAACATTACCAGTGACGGTGTCTCCGCAAACCAGAGCTCGCTAGTGTACAAACGAGTGCAGCATATGTGTGTACACATACTGTAGTCGTCACTCATTTGTACGCATGCACCATGTATGCCCGACGTTCCAGTGAATACAGTTTTTATCTATTCCACTATCTCTTCCATTCATTCCTTGATTCTCCGATAGAGTGTTGTTTTAAAAGAAATGAATGACTTTTCACAAAATTAGAATTAAAAAAACGTATTTCAGTTGTGACCAGTGCAGCACGTCGCTTGTTAGCAAGAAATTCGTCGTGAAGGGCTCGAATATCTTTTGTACGACCGACTGTAAAAAGTTGTATTTTGGAAAATGATGAAAGTAGTCGCAGAACTACAGGAAAGGACAATATATCAATGTCAATATCGCTCATTCATGCCATATTCCATTCGATTCTATTGAATAGAAGATTCTCTACGCTTGTATTCCGCACCAGTTTCACTTCTTGTTTCCTCCGCCGTCGATGTGTGTCTGTCTGTGTTGTTGCTGAAGATTGATTGGCTTTTGCTGTTTTTGTCTCTATTTTGTTAAAAAAAATTCATTCCGCCGTTATCCATGCTATCATTTCTGATCCATATTCTGTTTCTGCATTTTGTTATACGTGAAGGCTTGTTTTATGTTTTACTTGTATGAAACGACATTCATGAAACAGTACTACGTGACGCATAGCTATGTTTTTTCCGCTACTGCTTCATGAATGCCTCTTGATCCTTTGAACAGACACAATGTCAAGTTCTAGCTGAACTAGGTAGGAGAGTAAAACAGGTTTGTTGCTTTTTGCCTCTAGTTTTGTGTGCTTTTTTGCTGTCTATTTATTCATTCATCCGGCTTCATTCAGTTCAGAAAAGAAAACACTAATGTCACTTTTTCAGCGTTTTTTTTGCATGAAAAACATTCCATAGTGATAAGTAGACAATCGTAAGTAACTAATTTATTTGTGTCATGCTTCCGTCGTGTGTACTCTCAGTATTTGCAACTAACGCATATGCTTGGCTTGGTAATGTTCTTCCACTCAGGTGCTTTTGATATAGCAGTGTGCTAGTGTACCTTTGGGAGGCGTAGATTACGTGGAAAAGTGTCCATGTTCGTTATTTTGCATTGTGATACACGATGACCCGGCAAACACACGTTTACTTGCAACCGATGAAGCCAATCAGCAAACTGCATTTGAAAAATCAATACAGGCGCGGCAAAGTATCGCGTGTTTGATCTGCTGTGCATCAACAGTTTCACAGTGATATGTTATGTTTGTTCTCCGACTGGTGTGTCTGTGTCTTCCTGCAGTTTAATTTTTTTCAAAATAACAAATTGCCATACTATTCAATATTTCAGCATGCAATTACTAGTATCGATCAGTCGCAATAATTAGTTTTTTCGTTTTAAACCTGTTTAAACGGACCCAATTGTTTTTTTATGCTGATTGCTAATTGATTACGTGCTTGTTTCTTTGATTTTTTTTGCATTTTTCGGAACCTCACATGACGCAAAGCCGTGCTGTTTGATGTTTGTTATTGATGTTGTTGATTTTTCAGGAAAAAAAAACTGGTTTAGGTGTATCTGCTTTGCTGATATATTCAAGATAACTTTCAAACTGACTGGTAGCTAATGAATACTGGTCAATAAATAGTTGAGGTTTCAAATGTTCGTTGTCCCAATAGTTGCTGTGCCGTTGATTGACGCACAGGTTGGTTGTTTGCTTGTCGCTGTTGCATAATAATAGAATTAAGTTTTTGGAAATTTTGTAACGAATCATATTTTCATGTTCGTGGATTAACACTTTAAGAGTTTCATTTTGGGTGATGACGTGAATCTTTTCATGTGTATTACAATTGTGAAATTGCAAGGAATTGTGAATTTGAGGGTTGCGTGACCAATCAAAACGTTTTCGGTGTTTGTGGTAATCTGCCACTGTGTTTTGGGGAGGATTTGCAGTATTTATGCTTATTCTTTCACCTGCTGTCCTTACAGTTCAGTGCAGAAGTCTATGAATTCCATGTCCGTTGTTATTAGCTGCCTGCCCAATTTGATTTCAATTGTTATTTCAGTTCCTGTGAGACTATCTCAGATTTTTTTTAAACAGAGTTTTTGCTGTTTCTATCTCTTGAAGACGTTGGGGTTGCCGTGCAGCTTTCAAAAATCAAAGTGTATCGTTAGCCAATCAGTGAGCAACCTGATGTTAAGTTCTTATTAAGTTGGTAAAATTTTGATTTATTTCGTTAAAATGTGTATCAGTTTGATTTCTGATGTGTCAAATTTGGCTGTTTGTTTTTTTGGTTGTAATAGATAATTTATTGTTTCTGGTAATCGTTTTCTCAACCTTTAACTTATTTGTCGAAAATCTTTTGTCGTACGTACTGTTTTGTCTTTTTATTTGTTGCTTGACTATTGTCTGTTTATTAGAACCTCTTACCTCTGTTATTCGCTGATGTTTTACCCAGACTATAAGATCTGTCTGTGGTAAAACACCTTCGGCAGTTCTGCCTGGTGTCCGTCGCACTGACGAGCCAGGGGCACCGCGGTATGCGTCTACCTGGCGAAACCGCAAACAGCGAACTTCTTGTATTTCATTGTCACACATACGTGCGTTAGTTGGTAATGTTTTTATAAACAGACTTTAGTAAAACAACTTTCAAAAAAACTGAGCAATGCTTCATTCAAAAATGTTAGTTACCGTGTCGGATATAAAAAAAGCTATAATAAAAATCATATATTGTATCAACGTACATGTGATGCGTATTGCTAGAAAACGTTGAAAAATCCATAATTGTGCAACAACTAATCAACGTAAAGGCTGAATTTTCGATATGAATGCAGTTGTGTCAGAGATTGGACGGGTGAACGTGTTTTACGAAACTGAAGTGAAAATTCAGAACCTCTAACATAAATTTGAATGTTCTCTCGGAGTCTCAACATTATGCTGAAACGACTGGCCAAAAGTGAAAGCAGAATATGTCATGATGGGCCTCTATGCTACATGCTGTTCATACAGTCTTCTCGGAGTTTCCTGCTTTTTGCGAATTGGATGATGCGTGTCGAGTACAGCACGGTGCAAATGTTTTGTTTGTCTTGTTCGGTCATATCTTCACGGGCATTTGCACGGACAACACCGTGAGCAGTGTAGCACCGACCCTAGTCCCAGAGCCGGGCTCGTAATGCTCGGGCGAGTTGCCGCGCGACCGCTGCGTTGCGTTGCGATTCAGCTTGGGCGGAGTCGTCGTCGACGGCTGCAGCATGGCCGGACTGAACCGCGGTGCCGCCGACTTTGATCGTGCGGTCGTGTGTGCACCTGCAGACAAAAGTTGAAACAGTTTGCAACACGATGACTTTGTTTTTGAATTAAGGGGCATTCATGATTCAGTATTTAGTGTCGCGTAGCTATATTTCAACACAGCTAAGCTTCACTAAATACTGCTTCATGAATGCCGCTTTATTATGCACGTGATGCTTTCCGTGCCGGTGTAGCGATGAGGGCAGCGTCTGTCTTGCACACACGTCAGTCAGCATGCATCACACGTAATGACACCAACCAATCAGCTGATTGCCTATAATTTTCGAGTTCGACTGTACCTGCACCAGTTCTACTCGTGCCCGGAAGGTCGCTTGTTGCGGCCGCTTTGCCGGGGCTCGCCTCAGCGATGCGGTGTGCGCCCAGTGCGTTGCTGGGCGCGCCACTGCTGGCGCACGGTGCGTCCGTGTTGTTGCCGCTGCTGCCAGCTGGCTGCGATGCGCCACTTTTACCCGCTTGTTCATCGTTTGCGCAGGCTCCGCCTCCGACAGCCGCTCGAGCACTGCCACCGGTGCTGGTCAGCCGGTTGGCGGTCGGTTTGCGACCGGCGGACGCCTTGCTGTAGGAGGGCGCGCCGTCCAGGCCCAGGTGATAGCCGGTGAGAATGCAGATCAACAGGAAGTAGATGAAGCGACGCCACATCCGCAGCACTTTCCAACTGCACGAACGTACGGTTTTTTGTTGGAAAACTGCTCATGTGTTCAGCACACCAGCTCAGCTGATCCGGTCGCCTCAACGCATTCCGCCCATTAATAATCCACATGCAGATGCACATGTTCGTGCACTTATTGGTGCACTGCACAAACCCGCGTGCACCCGCGAGTCACATGCGCTTGAAGTTTCATAAACGAGTGCATCTGTGTTATGTTTTTTAAGGAAACTATTGTGGATTTATTCAAACGTGTCCGGACTAACGTGACGTCATTTTATTTAAAAACGCCCGTTTGTAAAAGTACAGGCACTAAAATTTCAGTTTGGTGTGACTGATTCGACATTCACCATTTGTTTACGGGAAGAAATCGGCTAAACGGATAGTCTGGTTTGCTGTGAACGACAAGCGCATGTTTTGTGGCACATGACGTCATTTCAGTGGAACACGTTTAAAAAATAGGCCATAGCAAATTGACCGGTGCACATGAATCGATAAGTGCACGAACATGTGCACGCACTTGTGCATTACTTTATGCCGCGTGTCGCATTACCGTTTCAGCCGCCGCATGCCAGTCGTCTGCTGCTGCGCCACCGTGTCCAACAGGGCGGTGCCGAACGTCACCAAGTACTCCGGCTTTAGACCGCGATTTGAGCCGAAGTGAAAATGCTGCTCTCCGAGATGCACCAACGGCCACCGGAGACCGTCACCATCGTTGCACAGGTCCATGATCACCATTTCTAAAGTACAATCGAACACTCTAAATTATAAGCAATCAGCTGATCGGTTGGTGATCACGTGTGACATATTTTTTTCTGAACAGGCATTGCTGTGGATGCGCAGTCTGTCCTGCACGGAAATCATGCATCACGTGATCGCCAACCAATCAGTTGATTGCCTATAATTTAGAGTTCGAGTGTTCAGTACACAAAAAAATTGTGGGTTCACTGATGCAGTGTGCAATATTTTTCTTGAAAACTGTCACTTTTTTTGTCGCAGAATCAGAATAATTCGCGAAAGAAGAACAAACGGCATGACAGTACAACATACAACGTAACCACATTCCAGGGGCAGTGTTTGATTTCCTCCAAATCCGATACAGTCGTTCTTCTTCATGTAAGTCAAAGTTTTGCATGCTTTGTGTTCTGCGAAAAAGTAGTGACGGAGGTGTAAACAAACAGACTTTACCAATCCAGCGCGCATCCCAAGCCAACCGCAGAATTGATAAAGACTGTTTCAAAAACTTTTTTAATTGCTATAAACGGAACTGAACTGACCGATCGTGTCTTCGACAATCAACGCCTGACTGTTCACCCTGTAGTCGTTCAACGTTTGCTCTAAACTCGCATTCCTCAGGCCGAAAATCGCTTTCGCCTCCGGATGCTTTTCGAATAAAATCGCGAAACACTGCAGCCCAATTTGCTTCGACTCTCTCAGTGCCAGCCAATTCTTGCGTAACGTGCGAATCTCCCACGAGGTCAAGCCGACACCTGTTCCGATAAAGTAGGTTTGTCTAAGCCATGCACTTATTCATGGAGCAAAAACGTCGCAGCTTCACGTGATAAAGTGACCCCTGCGCTTCAGCGCGCGCGAATCCATGGGCCGTTAAGGACAATTCTCGACGTAGTATACAGTCCCTCTGAAAAATATATGCAACATGACGTAATGACCAATCAATCAGCGCTGAGAATTGCTCATGACCAACCAATTAGCGCTGAGAATTGCCATGACCAACCAATCAGCTAGTTGCATATGTTAGCGAGATAGACTGTACAGTATGGCCGAATAAATAAGGCAGCCCGTCAAGGCGGGATCAGTCGCAGACTAGGAGTTGTCTTTTTCAAAAATGCCAACATAACTCCTAATCATGTGTTCAAGGGAGCAAGACTGAACATAATAACACGAAGAATCCGTTCGTCTGAAAAAACACGTCAAATTTGGCACACATGTTGGTTTCTGAACGTCTATTTTCGTTCATTCAAATTTCGCGGGAAAATGATGTTATCATTCCGTATGTATCCGGCACGTCACGTCACGGCACGTCATGTATGAATGCGTGTATAAACGAGCACGTGTTCTTACGATAACGTGACGTGCCGGATTGCTGTTTTTTGCTCCATGAATAAGTGACGTGCCGGGTAAGTTTTGTGTGCATGAATGTGCCTTGCCAGGCTTCACTCATACTCCACACAGACAGACCTGCAGAACTCGGCTGACCCAAGTTTCCGTGCCGATCGCGGGTAATTCGAAGTTGAGCCGGGTCGGGGCCTTTCCAGATGCTGGATAATGCGGTGAATACACGACCCATTCTGGTCTGAAACAAACTATGACCACATGAAAGCATTAGAGGAACGTTTGTGCAGTCTGTTTTTTTACATGACACCTTTTACAGAGCCCGTGAAAGAAGAACGAACGGAATCGAGATTTGAAAAAAAATGTATTTGATTCCCATCAAATCTGATTCCTGATCATTCTTCTTTTGTTTTAAAGTCGCGCGAGCTCTGTGAAAATCAAATTCCTGTTGAAACAATATTGCTCGTTTTAGCGATTTGAACTTTGAAGTAGCATTTTTCAATGAGGAGTAAAACTACACCATGGTTGCCACACACACCACCAGTATATATGAAAAGTCAATCGCTCAAAAACAACACTTATGATCACCGCAAAGTTTCCTTTGGTCTAACTAAACCCATTAATTTGAAAAAAGCATTTGCAGCAACATTGGTCAACGTTTTACTACAATTGTGAATTACAATCCAAACCTGCATAGCAAACACTGCACAATATTTAGGCTGTCAGTCTTCCCAGCTACACCCCGGCTACCAGGAACTGCAGTTTGGTCTTATGGAGTAATATTTTTCAAATTCAAATGGCGGAAACTGCCGTGTGAGCAGAAGCGCGAGCAAAAACAGGAAATTCACGAAAATCTGTTCATGATTACACGCTATGCAAATGGGCGAAAGCGTAAATTTAGGTTTTTAAGAAAGCCGCTTTTATAGCGCTATTTGGCGCAAGATTTTACTTAAAGCCATATTTTTTTCAGTGGCGTTTCTTGCAGTATTTTCACACAGCCGAAAAATCTCGGAATGCCAAAAACTGGTTCGATGAAACTGGCTGGAACAAAAAACAGAAACAGAAACACATTTTTATGCACGTGGGTGCACTGCCCACCAAAGGAACAACATTTAGAAAATCAGAGATAAACGACCGAAGAAAAACGGCATTTTTTCCTGAGATTGATCTGTTTTCTCAAATACCACACAAGTTTTGTTTTCTTTCAGTCGAATGGCAAGCTGCATGCAATTGCGCCAAAAAAGCAAGAAAACGTTAAAGTTCACGTAATTCCGAGCACACCAGCTACGGTATAGGTAACTACCGTACTGTGTTTTTTTTCACCAGCTGTCGTTAAAACTTGGCAAATTTGTCAAAACACGCTCCAGAAAGAACTCAAAGGCGACGTGCAATAAATCACAGTTTCTGACCCTGGAACTTCGGGTTTATCTGCTGTAGTCTGATTGTGTTTTTATTTTTTCCCTTTTCTGGGTCTGATCTTGCGTGATCGAGATCGTGTCGAGACCAGAAATGGTAATAGATATTGTAAAAAGGTGGCTGTTGAAATTTTGTGATTGCATTCTGTTCTGAAGAAACAACAAACTAACGTGCCTTTTCAGTTTGATACAACGAATAAAATGAAACTGGACTGAACACTGAACCCGTTTTTATTTCCGTGCATTTTTCCCCATTTTGCATTTGGCTAACATTTGGTAAGCTGCCTTGCGTGCAAGCACAGGTCTACAAAACTGAAATGCACTGCAAAAAGCAAAAAACGACGAACTGTGTGAGCCAAAAAGACATGATGTGTGACATTGTATAGATAAATAGAGTGAGTTAGTGCGTTATTTTGAAAACAAAAAAGTTCTTTGTTGAAAACTCACCAAAAAGGCTGGTTCAAAAATCAACAAAAGTGCTCCAGTGACCACAAAAAAACATTATTTTTGTTTACCACAAGCGGTTATGATACATGAAGGATCAATCGACAATTATGATCAAAATATGGCAGGTTCATTCCGGAAGAAAAGATCAATTTTATGAAACAGCTTCAAAACAGATAGAATAGAATGCACGTTGTTGCCGTTTGGTTAAAACTGACCAAAACGATGCATCTTATTTGCCGTTGTTTTGTTCGTGCTAAACTTTCCGCAAAAAAATCCAAAGCTTTTTCTGTCTGCAACTGTTGCGCGCATGACTCCCACGGGGCTCAATTTTCGACCTACCAGTTTTTCATCTCGGCTGGATTTTCCAGCTCATCAGAGAGCAAACGAAAAGTTGTCCCGTAGATATATTTTTTATCATTTACACCATTTTCAGACATTCTCTGGGATTAAATTGGTTTGGTTTCATACGGGTGTCTGTCGTCGGATATGAAATGAGATGGTTTAAAAAAAGAATGGCGTTACAATTTAAAAGTGCATGGGCTCTTTTTGAGTGGGTCCCGTGTGTGACTGAAAGCAGCCATGTACAGTACATTGTATATTTCCTTAAACTTGTCATTTTCACAAGAATACAGAGCCCACGAAACTTTGAATTAAAAGAGATGAGTTAGCGGGGAATCGTGTTTGATCGGGTAACCCAAAGAATCGTTTTGTGGCGAAATACTGTATGTTTTCACATTTTTCTATCAGAAAATACTTATTTTTGTAAATCAGTTATTTTTTGCTGCGGCCAAAATGGCCGTTGTCAGCCAATCAGTGAACTGTTCTGAATAACTGAATGGATTTCAACAGTGAACTGGCCACCTCAGTAACAAGCACTATCACACATTCACATATCTCGTGGGAATATGAACAAAAACGCGGCTGAAAAAACCACAGGCATCATTTTAGGGCAAAATGAAAAAAAGGCTTGAGCTTTTGTGTTTGCTGTGTCGTTATTCCGTCTGGAGCGCTAGAGAAACGCAAATTGAATTTGCGTGTGAAAGCTTTCAAAATCTGTAGCGGCTTTGAAACCGGTCCCAGGACTCATCTCGTGAGAGATTAGCTGTGGCTAACGTACGGGATTCCTTGCAGCTGGAACGATCTGTAGTACAGTGTGGCTAAATAAATCCGGCAGTCGTTGCCATCTCAATCAAGGAGTCGAGATTAATCGCAGACTGGAAATTGTCTTTCTCAAAAAAAACAGAATATTTACCAGTCGTACGTGCAATGGACCAAGTACGAACAGAATGCCGCAAACAAAGTTAATCAATTTGAAAAAAAAACACGACGTATTTGAAAATTAACTGGCTTTCTGGGCGCCTGCTTGCTTTCATTCAAATTTCGCGCGCGCTTCTCACACCCGGAGAAAAAGGCCATGTTTACTCGGCTACACCGCATGCCACCCACACCGCACGGTACACCGCTTCGAAAATGCGGGCTTTTTGAACGGTGGTACACGTTTGTGACGAGTCCGCAATAAAGCATGATGGGTATTCTTTAATGAAAAGTGTGAAAAGAAACTGGAAAGATGAGAACTTTATAATGCGACGAAAGCACTAATTGGTTCTGGAAAGCGCCATTAGAAGCTTTCGCATCGGCTCAGTCTGATTCAGCGGACACACGCTGTAAAATAATGCGATGCGTTCTAATAAAAGGCTGATTTTTTTCAACCGTTGAAAAAAGTGTGTGTGTGTGAGGGAGAGAGAGAGAGAGAAAGTGCTGACGCCTTTGAGCATTGGAGAATTCGCAGCGATACAAACAAGCCGAACCTACTCATTGTCTACCGTTTGTTTTTATCACGTTAATGCTTGAACGACCAATCAGCGTACCCAGTTCAATTAACGTCCATATCACCAGAAATTCTTCAAGGGCGCGACATAATGAAATTTTCAATCATGAGACCTTTTCACTGCAACGTTATTTAGGCGGGGATTTTATCTGGGAATGGAAAGCAGCTTCATATATGACGCATACTACCGAACACTCAGTTTATAGTTCTTGAAAAGGTCAGGGCGCAGCTAAGACATGGCTGCGCGGGCACGACCTGCGAAGGTTGATTGATAATTGTAAACAAAGAACTGCACATGAATAAGAAATTTTGCGCACTTACTTCCATATTGCACTTTATTGCTGTTGCTGATGCAAAACTTATTCGCAAAAACAAGTTTGCATATTTTACATTGCATTAGATTTATGAGGACCAACCAACAGTATTGAAATGAGAAAACCATATGTGATTTGAAATGCAAAATGCTGGGACTGATAGATGGGAAGTTCTATCAGGGTTTTTGATCTAAATAAGCGGTGGGCATTTGTAAAACAATGGTTAGTTAGCTATAGCACCAGCAGACAAGCAACATATTTCTGCCACCGCATTGCGCTTCCCATTCAATTCAAAGTTCGCTTATAGCAAAAAAATGCGATATATTTTTTTCTTGTCACGATCAAGCAAAACCAAGAGAAACAGAAACTGAAACTTGCGACACAATCACTGTATTTTCTGATGCATTTTCAATGGCTTGCAGTTATAATATTCATATGAAAACTTTACGTATGTGTGTATGTCGATAAAACACAAAAACCGACAGATCTTACGCATGCGTCTGCTTTTTCTTTCAGCGTTTGCTGCACGGCTTAGGTATGTAGGATCTTTTATTTTGGTCCCGAGACTCAATGTGCGCATAGATAGGCAAACAGTTTCACGCATGACGCGGAAATTCAAAATTGGCAAAGTGATCCGAGTCCCCTAAATAGTGCCAAATTTACTTAGGTGGTTTTGAATTGCCGCATAAAGGTTAAAGGTTGCTTGAAACTAGTTTCCTTTCTACGTCTGCGCACTCATTCAGTCGCAGAAACAAAAAAAATTGATAATATACAGTGTATGCTAAGAACTTTTGACGAAAAAGCAAAAAAGGCTACAGACTGAAAAACTGGGTCTAACGCTAACCCATAAAAAGCATCTCAGCCATCCAGCCAGCAAACGAAAACAATTGCCACAAAAACAACATCACTGACCTTCAAAATTGACACGAGCACATTTTCGTTAGGCTGGTGATGGTAATGGTTCAGTCGTTTGTAAGAATAATTGGAAAATTTCAAATTGAGCCGAAAATATCGATTGTTATTTTTAAAGAATCTGTGATCTGTGTCGTTGATGACGTCGAAATCAAGCGAAGATGTGTCAGAGAGATCAGTTTTGGAGTCTTTGGTATTATCAGTGGTGAACCGGAGTGGGCTGTAACCGTTCACCACTCGATTGTAGGTGTCCATTATGTGATTCATTTATAGGCGCAGTTGTTAGTGAATCAATCCGTGAGTATGTTATGCAATTAGTACATATTTAGCAGGACTGCATGTCATTCAAGGCGTCAACATGATATGTGTCTTCTGGAAATTTCAAAACTTTGACTAATAACGGAAACTTTTTGATACGCTGACCGCTTAATATTTGTGGGGGAAATTGGCTTGATCGTTTTTTTTTCTTTTTCTGCAAATAAAGAGGTGCCAATTAAAAAGGGCGGTGGTGACGCAGCCGCAAGCCAGTTACTGGAGGCCCCTACAGTGTATTACCACCATCAAGCGGATATCAGTCAAGGTTTATGGGTTTAGCATTTAGCATGTTTGTGAAAAGGTGACAATCAAATAAGTCCCAACCACAACTTTGTGAATTTTGTGAATTTATCAGTTTTGCACACTGAAAGGAAAGTGTGAATGACAAAATCCTATTTCCTGTTTATGAGCGGCGAGTTTTTGACCACGATACACATTAAATATGACGGAATACTGATTGAAATTGCCTTCTTTCATCAAGCATTTACAGAATGCAATTCCTGGAAACCTGACAAATCAATTAATTGCGAACGCAAACAAGCAACAGCCCTCGCATTTGTTGATGATTGAAAAATTAACGAAATGTAGCACGAGCATAAGTCAGCTATCTATATTTGTTGGTTTAAAAGCACACGCCTTTTGTGTGGAGTGGGTTAGTACTCTGAAACTTTCGCCAAAAGTCGCCTTTTTACGCCGTATGCGCTTAAATAATGCACAGGGTCAGGTCAGGACTGAACGACACGCACCCAAATAGGTTTTACTCAAATGGGCTTGTTCTTTAACCATTTTGAAAAGCACACGCGCAGGAACAGGGTGAGTGTGCTGGTTTTCTGAAGCACTTCAAGTTCATGTTCAATTTCAACAATGACTTCAGTTCTAACCTGAATGGTCATGTGACAGCGCAAGGAATGCACACGATAAATTCTTGCAGTGTGTCTTCAGCTCGAATTTATCAAATATGGTTCGTATTTCACCTCTCTACATGAGTCGTGTTTCTTGTTGCAATGTCTATATCGTTAAAGATTTTTTCGCCGCACCCTGTAAACGCAACTGTATCATTCGCTTACATGCCAAGCATTTACATTTGTCACACGTCAAAAAGTTTCCAGTTCGCGACTTTTCTTTTTTTTTGTTGACGATATGCCAACCATTGGGCTATTGAGGGCAGAGTGAGACTCATACGAAGAAGTTTATTGACAGAAAGTGCAGACAACGCAAACATGTTTCTGAGCCCACAAATCCAAACTTTAGCAAATCGGGGAACAGTAACTGGCATATTCATGCAACGAATCAACAGAAAGAAAAAATTATGCCGCCAACTCATGGCTGAAAATTCCTCATAGCGCAAACAAATGGAGATGCACATTAGCAGTATTTCGTTTTCTCATTTCAGCACCTGCCCTGCCACAATATATGGCGAAACTGTGAGAACGAGACGAGCTTGTTTGCGCGCGCGCGTCCCGCATGTGGCAGCAGTGTTCATTTGTCGCCGCGGTGTCAATACAAGATTGCAAGCGAACTATCGTATGATGCACAAACAATCACAAACGTACAGTCGTTTCGACGCTGGCACGTGACGCATGATGCGGTTATTCGGTTAGACATTTCTCCGATCGGCAACAGCGCATAAGTCCGCATTTTAAAGCATATCCAAAGTGTTGTGCAGATCAGAATACATAATAACGGGAAAAGCACCTTATAACATGCGTGAAACTTGTGCGCGAAAGCGCGTGTGTGTGTGCAGGTTTTTGCCAGTCTCGCTTTTTTTGCCGGTCGAAGAGAAAAAAATAATGCTGAAAAGTGCCACTTGATAATCAGAAAACAAAGTAGGAACGACACGAACGAACCAGGAACACCGAGGTTCAGGCTGACAAGCAGTGAACGCTGTGGCAAGTGTGGTAACACACTACGTTCTGGTGGGTATCATGCTTAAGACAACAAGAGACAGCAATAAAGCACAGTTCTGAAGAGCAATTTTGTAACGGACGCCACTGGGAAAAGGAAACTTTTTTCAATCGGTTTTAAACAAAAAAGAGATGTTTTGAGGCACACGTGGTAAAAGAATGCCACTTTTGTTTACCACGTCCATGAATCGTAGTTTTTATTGCCTATGCAAAACAAGAAAAAAAACAGAAAACATAACTAACTGCGCTCAAGCACGCAAGATCATACTTTTCAGCACGAAATAATCATTTGGACTTTCCTTAGGACGCTGAAACGAAATAATCTCTTTTTTCTGTGAATATACGTGTATCGGAGCGAAAGTCTTGCAAGTTCATGTGCATATGTGATTTCCTTATTATTATTTTTCGGAGCGGTCGCGATGTGTATATGGGGTGATTGACGATTCCACTGAAACGTGGTAAATCGGTTGTTGTCACACGTACCATGAAATCTCTTTTTATGCCATGTTCAAAAAGACCATACAGTGGTCGAACGGTTTCATAATGCTGTTGCTTGTTCAGTTTCAAGGAAAAAACACCCCCTTTGTATTGGCTGTCGGGCAAATCTATTATGCTAAAATCAATTTCCAAAACCAAACCTGAGAAAGTCTCTTGTGCTGTAGCAAAAAAAGTTGAAAACGTACCACCACCTTTACCGCGGTCTCATTTCTGGTGATGGCCACAAAGCACGCGATATTCAAGTATAGATTTTCCGAAGATTTTCATTATTAGCCGAAAATATACTGTTTCCTCCCGCGGTCAGTGTTTTGTTATTTATTACGAAGTTTCGATCATTTCTTCACTGTTTTCCGTTGGGCAGCGTTTATAATCAAAAATAACTTTGAAAATACAGTCCTAACAGAGCTTGAATTCAAAAACCTAGATAATATCCATCAAGACTCAAAACTAAGGAAAGGTGTGTTTGTGATGTTTTCTGAACTTTTGACGCAAATTTCAACCATAAATCATAGTTACGCGTGAGCGGCTAACACATTTGAAGATATAATGTGCGCCAATATTTCACTTCACCAGCATTCAGAAACACTTTTTTTGTCTAAAAAATCGTTCAGTAATCGGCTGCGCACATGTGCCATCTGCAATAGTGCGACGGGTTTTTCAACATTTCTCTACAGAAAAAAAATAAATCATAAATAATAAATCAAGACCTTTTTAAAGTAGTATCTGATGAAATCTGGCGAAAAAACGCCGCCGCCACCAAAGAAAACAGATATGTACGATTCACCGGTACATATTATCAGCATAATTTTCTCAATTTTTCACACCAAAAATAAGTGAGTGAGAAATAAGTGCTGAAGTGAAACTGCCTCAGAAACACGACAAAATACTGTCACATACAGACACATGAAATCACTCGTGTACCGAACCATTGAACGCGGTCTCCTAGCCGTACCGAAACACGCGTCCACGGTCCCGCGATCTTCGGTAACGAACGAACGGACGAACTGTGATTGCGGCGATGTTTTTTTCGCCAGGCTAACCCATAAAAGCTCACAGAAGAGAGTTTTCTCTGTCGAATTGCCGCATCGAACATGAAACGATATTTACGTCTGCAAATGCATTGAGTCGCAGAACCAAAGGAAAAGACGATAGTAATTCGGTTTTGCACGTGCGAACGGCTTTATGATACGCTTGAAAAACCGAGACGACTTCCAAGCACGAAAACTTTATTCTGACTACAAGAATTCCTTTGACCATCAAATAAACACAATGATGTCACAAACAACTGCACAAAACAACAAATACGATTCACGCCATTTGCGAGCCCTTTCTAGTTTGTTCCAGCAGGTTTGTGTTCATCTGATTTGTGTTCGGCCTACTGAACAACATCAAGACACCGGGGCGACGTCGCCGTTGTATCCGACGATTCCCATCTTGATCCACTTGACCCGACTAAAAAACGGAAGGTATTGAGACAAGTTTTGAGATCAGCGAAATAATACACAAAAAGGCGGAGTTAAAATGTCAAAACATTGCAGGCGGAGTTTTATTTGCACCGAAAGCATGCATCTCGTGATCATCAACCAATTATTTTACACTGCAGCTGGTTGGATATGTTATACAGTTTTTAAGCTGTATACTGATGACGTTTTAGCAAGTTTTCCCGCAAACACCACGACCTGCTTTCGTAGCAGTCTTTGCTTCACCATGCGTCTATTAATGACAGCACTGAACGTTGATGTTGTTGCTGTCGTACAGGGTGTTTGCACTAACACTGGCGGCACAACCGCACGTTGAGGGTGAGTGTAAGCGAGTGGCCCAAGGGGCATCGTGTTTGCTGCCATGGCTAATGGGAACAACACTGAGGCTGCAGCTTTACGTCGCTCCGTTGTGATCATCTAGGTTGAAAAAATATGTCCAATTTTTAAATTCAGTATTCTGCTGCAAAAATAGGAAATTTGCAAAACAACGAGATACATAATTTGAAAAATAGCTGCGTGCATTTTGTCATTTTCAGCTACAAAAACCGGTGCAACTATCCTAGTTGGCGGCTACACGTACACAGCTAGTTGATTTCTTTCCCGATTGACAAAAAAGTAAAAAAATGTGAACGATACAATAAACGCCTCTTACATTTGTGATCACCGAATTGCGATGGGCGCGCGCTTCAGCCCTCTTGACAAACGCGTTTATCATGTGGCTTTGTTCTCTGAAAAACATTTGATTTTCTCCAAAAGCGTAAGTTTGTTCTCATAGTGTTCATTTTCAGTGATTTCCATCTCTATAATAATAAACCGCCTTGTCTCCCGGTGGACCCTCATTTACACCTGCTTTTTGTTAACCTCCCGAAAACCGAACTGAAATTTCGAAATTTCGAAATACTCTCCGTTGTTTCAACGCCAATCTGGTCAGCACGACCACGACAGCGCAGCCGCCGAGGCCGACGGTGAAGCAGTGCCGTCGCATCAACGATTCGAACTCGCTCACTGGCAGGTCGATCGTCACGATTCGCCCGTCGATATCGGCGCTCAAATGGTCGCGATTGGAATGGAGAAACTCTGACATATTGGACAAGTTTAGATTTCTCGTTGTTAGATTCCATTTTCGCTCTCCCTCCCACCAGCATCATCGAACCTAATATCGTGCTCTTTGGAATCGTCTTCGCTAAAACGAACTGTTTCGGACAGAAATCATTTTGTGCAACGAAAAAGTCGACTTCAAGCGCTCCTACGTCGATCACTTGACTGGTTTGGTGAACGGACGTCACCGAGTAGAAACTGCAATGACATACAAAATGCATGCTCTTATTTTGGCGAAATTGCACTGAATTCAAATGGAAAACGGCTTTCAATATTTTTAACAAATCGTCGTGCTCTTCGCATAAAGTACCAACCATGTGATTTTTTAATATTTTGAATGTAATCAGTTGTTTGAAAGTTTCGTGAAAGACCAAAAAAACTTGGCAGAAATCAGTGGCTTGAGCATTTTTTCGCACGTTTTTGGGCAAGTAATTTATCGACTTATGAATTTGCTTTTTACACAAACGAATCTGTAGCGTACTGCAAAAGGATTCCGCATTTAACTCAAAAGTGATAACACAAACAACATGCAGTCGGACTGTAAATTATAGGGAATCAGCTGATTGGTTGGTGATCACATGATGCTTGCTTTCTGTGCAAACCAAACTCTGCCCCCACAAAAATTTCTGCACGGAAAGCATGCATCACGTGATCACCAACGACTACGCTGATTTCCTATAATTTCGAGTTCGACTGTAGTACACTTCTTTCCATGAAATCCCGACCAAGAAAGTGTGTAATTAAAGAAGGGTAGCGACTCCGAAAGACCACATTTCCTCAGGCGTCCACTGCAGAATTCGGTGAGCCGTTTTGAGAGTTCCGTCTTGAATTTGTGTTCGTGATCTTCAAACCACTGAAAAAGGTGCCTTCTATTGAGTGAAAGTTTTTAAACTTTGAAACAAAAGATTTTGAAATGTGCAAAAATAACGACCTGATGTTCAGCGCAGGCGCACACAGCGATTTCCACGGTTGCACAGTGAAAACATGATGCAACAGGCACTATGACACATTTGAAGTTTAAAAATATTAAAACCATCAGAAAAGATTGATTCATTAGAGCGTGATTTCATCGCCAGTGAATACGGGTGAAAGTTGTATCCATAGTTGTGTCGCAGTATCAAAGTTTGGATTTTAAAAATTGTATGTATTCAGTTCATTCAAGGCATATTCCCAAAAGCAGAAAGAAAATAAAAGTACTTTAACAGTGACCGTGTGATTGCAATATGGCCTCGCCAAAATTGACTGGCATTAAGCTGTAACGAGCCATCTGCGTCTCTTTAATCAAGTGGAACAATCAATTTCCACGGGTTCCCTTTTCGCTCACTAAAAACTCTTTACAGAGCCAAACGACGGCATGGTACTGAAAATTGCGCCAAAAATGACATTTTCAGAGCATTAAAGAGCATCGGTTTTTTTCGTTGTTTTTTAATATTTAATTAATTTTTTGGGTTTTTGTTCAACCACTCCAGAGGCGGGGCGTCAGCTCGATCATCCTGTCTCACAGATTGTTTTTATTACCGACGAGGTAGTGGTGATATTGGACATGTTTTTTACTGGTTTTATCATAAAAATCAACAAAACTAAATAAACGTCGACCCAAAGTAGAAAAGAAACCAATATGCACGGCAAGCAAATACAGATTCATGAAAAACAACGATACACTATACAAATTACATATCAGATGTTTACGGCGTGCGTTCATTTGCGTCCCGTTATTTCCGGCCCACGCATTTCCGGCCCAACATTTCCGGCCCACTCATTTCCGGCCCACTCATTTCCGGCCCACCCATTACCGGCCCCGTTCATCTGCGTCCCACGCATTTCCGGCCCACTCATTTCCGGCCCACCCATTACCGGCCCAGCCCAACAATTTGCTTCCAGTGACTTCAACCGCCACCCACTGCTATATTTCATCAAGAAACTCACATTGATTAGGCGGTTACACTTTGAACTTAGGGTTCGATTTTTTAATTCTTTTTTTCATTCGGATTTTTTCGTGATGCATCATGAAAAAATGCAAAAACTAAATTGATCATTTTCACCTTATCAAAAAGGCTTGGCTTAGGATTAGGATTAGGTTTAGGATTAGGAATGATTAGGATTAGGAAACACGACCTGGTTGTGGATCCACATGTCCAAATTTGGTTAGAGGGGCAATTTTCATGAGTTTTTGCTAATTTGAAGAATTAAAATGATTGAATTTGGCTCTGTGTCCAGTGCAAAATTCGAACTCAGCGCGTCAATTCGGTTTGAGAAAGCTCCTATTTTTGTCGACCTATCAGACATGTTGTTGTTATTGAAATTGAATGTGCAAAATCAATCGGAACAAAGCAATAAATAAAAACACATCAACTGAATCATCGACGAAATTCAAGCTGAAGCATTTGTCCCAATGTCATGAACAAATAGAAGCGATACGAAAACGAAAACTGAAATAAAAAAATTAAGTATTTTTGTTAAAAGCATGTCGGTGAGCAGGGAGTACAATTTAGAGTGCGGTTTCAGTTCATTTTCGTTGTCCGTGGCGAAATACAGCGCAGAAAGATGATTATTGGGCTGGGCCGGTAATGGGCGGGCCGGAAATGAGTGGGCCGGAAATGAGTGGGCCGGAAATGTCGGGCCGGTAATGGGTGGGACGGTAATACGTGGGCCGGTAATGGGTGGGCCGGAAATGTCGGGACGCTAATGCGTGGGCCGGAAATGCGTGGGCCGGAGTTGACCCCGCACCCGTGATGTTGGTGTACATATCAGAACATTACAGATGATATTACATATCACAACACAAATGAGCATAATGAATTATGAAAATTACTGAAACTACTGAAAAAACTACTGAAAACTGAAGTAGTGTGGCAAAATAAATACTGTGACATACTGGCAATTGTGAGCTCGACAAAAGCAAACTGTATCACTGAGGTAAAAACTAAAAGTCATCAAAACGATCAACAGGTTTCTTAGCGAGCAGTTTCGCTCGACAGCCTGCTGCTTAGCCATTCTGAGTCGTGTTGAGCAAGTTTTGGCTTACCCAAAGCTTTCTCAAACAGGACTGCTGACTTTCCAGTTGCAGCAGAAGGGTGTGCTGTGCTCTGCTCACAATACCCTGTTGACCAATTTGATTGATCACTCTCTCCGAAGTGGCTTCAAGTGCGACGACGCCTTGGGTAGTTCGCGTGTCGCGTCAAGCCTCCGCAAACCACTGGTACCCGGCGGCTGCCTCCCAAAGTGCCGCGTCGTCTGAGTGGTCGGCCATATGAATACGACAGTCGTTCGTGGTCGGGTTGACACTGAAACTGCTGCAGACCCAATTCGCCGTACACTGAATCGCACAGTGCATGTCGGAAGACACGGTCGTCATCTGAAACCAGCGAAAAAAAACCAACTCGCTTCGCATATATATGACCTATTTTTTAAATGTGTTCTACTGAAATGACGTCATGTGCCGCCAAACATGCGCTTGCCGTTCACAGCAAACCAGAGTTCCGTTTAGCCGATTTCTTCCCGTAAACAAATGGTGAATGTCGAATCAGTCACACCAAAGTGACATTTTAGTGCCTGTACTTTGACAAACAGACGTTTTAAAGCAAATGACGTCATTTTAGTCCGGACTCATTTGAAAAAATACACAATACCACATTCGGTTTTGCTTAACACGAAGGTTCATAACAATTCATTCATCTCATCTCTTGATTTACTGTGTGCCTTGATGGGTTTTTTAGCAAAGAAGGGACGTGAATCGCAAAGTAAATCAAGAAGCAAAGTGAACTATTTTCACGGTCGCATACGATAATTACAAGCCTTTTGTATTTGTACCATTTCTTGTGCGGCACAAGAGACATTCAGACGAAAACAAACGTCGACGTGCACAGCGAGACAGAAACATGAATGGACCTTTACCTTCAGCTTACCTGAATACAAGCAAGGGCTTTCATTCGCTGTCCGGACATGCTCGCGATTGATTTGTAGTTTCGCACGTTGTCACCTAATGGAAAACCAGAAAAACAACCAAACACTGCTCATTGTAACATCCTGTGCAACATTCTAGTGTTATAATCTAGTACACTCTGTCTTCAGACAAGGACTTTATGTGCGACCGTACGCATAAAACTGTTTGGCTGTTTGAAAACAAAAACCGTTCATCAAAAAGGGCGCATTCATCTTCTCGACCAATTAAGCGGCATTCATGAAGCAGTATTTAGTGACGCATAGTTGTGTTAAAATAGATAGCTACGCGGTCACTAAATAATGGGCCATTACTGTAAACATACGATATTCGCAGAGGAAACCGGGCACTGTCTGTTCGACATCAATATCGTCGAAGCCGGAGCCGACAGCCAACGTGCCATAGTCGTGATTTCGATAGAACATAATACCAGTCGCATACGCTCCGCCGTTCGGATGCGCCTGCTGACCGACCAACTGCCACACCCAACGCGTCATCCAGCCTTGTAGCGAATTAAGAAATTGTCGAAATTCTCGAAGCGCATCACTCCTATTCCCCCAATGCGTGTCCGCTACAACCAACACAAGCCCGTAGGAGTCTTTTGCTCGCTAAACAAAACGAAACCAAAAAGCGAAATGCAAAGTCAAAAACCATCACAAAATTGAGTGGGTTTCCATGTTTTTTGTGTGTTGGTGCTTAACAGTTGTCGGTGCTTCCTGGTCTTGGTTGTTGGTCTTCGTTAAAGTTCAATTCTTCAATGGGCTCCAATCTTCATGGCATATGCTCTTCCAACACAAGTGTGCTGAAGTAATCTAAGCGGGGAGTGGCTAACCCTCTGAACGCAAAGGCCATGGTCCGTAGAAGTGTCCCCTGAACTCATAGTACCACCCAGCATCGCACGTCGCACAAGGAGCCGGCAGGCCACTGTCGTTGCGACCGCCCGACACCCACAAGTGACCCGACCCGGCTACCTAAACGAGACTGACAAAAGATCAAAAAGGTGTTCATCGAAAAAATATGCCAGAAAACGACCACAGTGCGTAAAATTACCGCAGTGTATGAAACTCCCGCGGCGTATAGAATCGCATCTTATGTTACAGTAAGGTGTGAAACCACCACAGTGTTTAAAATTACCGCAGTATAAAATCACCGCAACGTTAAAATCACCAAAAAAACATAGCGTTTCTCAAAACTTAACACAAGCTTGGCTGATCGAATGTTTGATGTTATCGTTTTTTGTGGGTTTTTTTGTTGTTTTGCAATTTTTCGAGAAAATTTTCCAAAAAAAAACTTTTTTGTCACCGTATCAAAGACGAGCGTTTGGAGTTGCTGCGAATTGATGAACGCGAGATGGCCGTCCGCGCGTATGGCGGTGCACTGCGCTCGCGCCTGCGCCTGCGTCACTGGCAGGCTGGCGTCGTACACGAAACAGCGGCCGTTGTATAAAAAGTGTGACTGCGACTGCGCGTTGCACCAGGTTTCGATCGCTTCAACGTTTTTGTTGTTGTTGAGAGAAATGCAGCACACACACAAGAAACTCAATACAGTATTTGGGTATATTTTATTCTGGTATCGAGACTCAATACGCGCATAACCGGTAAGCAGTTTCATGCATGACGCGGGAATTAAAATTTGGTAAAGTGATCCGAGTCCCTTAAGTAGGGCCGCGTCACTTTGGGGATTTTGAATTGCCACATAAAGATTGAAACTGGTTTCCTTTCACGTTTGCAAACCCATTGAGTCGCAGAACTTAAAAAATTGGCAGTACTTGAGCCAGTCAGCTATTTTGAAAAACACGCACATTTGCCAGCATTGCCCGTTGAGACCAGTGTCGTCGAGATGATGTAAAATATTGCAAAGTGTGAATTGCTCATTACAGAAAACAAGTTGAAATGTTAATGCATAACTTAATTTCTCCCGAAATTGGGTTCGGTGAGTAAGTTTGAGTTTTGAAACAGAGTTGGGCGGTCTCCCACTTTTCACAGTAATTAATGGTCGGACATGTTAGAATGTAAATTATGGGCATCCCAGTGATAAAAATTGCAGCGCTCATGGCAACGAAAGCACATTTCATTTAACATGGTCAGAGCACATTGTCACCGGAAGGCACTGCGTAATAACAGAGTGCAACATGGGAGGATAATTGGATGGGCTTTCAATAACATAAAAATTTCAGCGATCAGTTGTTAATTGATCAGCAAGTTATGAGGCACACCCACACTGTGATTGTATACACGTTGCGAAGCTCCATGACAACGACAACTCAGTGGGAAGGACAGAGAGGAAAAGCCGATTGTGAGAGAGTTAGACTCTCACTGACCTTTTAATTGTCACAGAGTTAAGGTTGGCTCGGCCCTTTTCCACTTTACTGATTGTGATTTTCCGTCTGTGGCGTTTTCGACAGAACTTTCCTTTATTGAATCTTCGACAGAGACAAATGTTATTTTAGAAGTACTGGTACAAACACACTCACACTGAATTTTTAGTGAGAAAACAAGGGATTTTATGAGCATGAAAATTACATGAAAAATAGGATCCCGCTCCTAGGTTTCAGTAAATGGTTAATAGGGGTCGTTTTAAAAAAGGTGATTGGGGAAATATTCATGTTTTGATTACATATAAAGTGCGTGAAAAACATGTCTGGGACTCTGGGTTTCACCAATTTTTTTTTAAAGTTATGTAAACAAAGTAATTAATCACCCCTTCCCGATGGTTTTATAGACTATGCCGACAGTGGTCTTCTCAATATTACATGCATAAAACACACATAGTGACAGTTGGTAAAAAACACAAGAGGGGTAAAACATGCAAAAAACCGTTACCAGAAAAGACACCAAACGTGTTACACCCAATTTTGCTATTTTCGTTAAAAACGCTTTAGTTGTGTAATCTCAACGGACAATCTAGAAAAAACATACATGATGCTCAATTATCCACATGTTGTCGTTTCGAATAAAAACAAAGTAACCGACGGGTTAAAACTACCGTACATTACTGAATAAAAAAACTTCTAAGTTTTTATTTTCTTTCGATTCTACCGTATCCCTTTGGATTTCCCGTCCTTACTTGTTTTTATAATCAAAAGAATTAAGGATTAGAAAAATTAAAATCAATTCTGACAAATAATTTGCACCAGGGAAACGAAATTATGTTAGTTTTCATTATTTATGATGGTTGTTTGTTAAATCACTTTATTCATAGAGTTTTTAAGTTCAACTGTGCATGCATTTTGTCACGCTCCAACTCCCTTGCGTTTCTGCTATTGTTAGTGTCTCGCCATATTGCTGATTTTTGTGCATTATCCGGTCCGCAAATTGTTTGTCACACCTCCCCCTGCCAAAGAATGATGTCGTCCTCAACATCAGGTGTCTCAACAAGTTGCCACAGCTGGCCGTCTCGAAGGCCGAGCCGCTCTTTTACGAGACGGTATTTTTGCCAATCTTGCGGCTGTTTGGTGGCATCGATCAGTTGCTTGATCCAAGCGTCCGGCGAGTGTGGATCCGTATCGACGCGGGCGTTGGAATTCCGCTTCGATTCCGCCCGGACAACAATGATGCCTTCGCGGTGGAGTCGATACGGCTCCAAGAACTCGCTGACGCAATCGATCGCGACATTCGTGGTGCCGGACACCAATGTTTTCAGTTGGTGCGGAGTCCGCATCCGGCTTTCGATCGATCGGCGGGCGAGAACCACCACTGCAATGGGGAGTGTCGACGTTTTTCCAACGCCGAATGGACCCCAGATCGTTAGAACTGCTTGGGAGATGTTGCCGACGTGTGCGATCGTCCGTACCTGTTTAAAATATCAGAGTAAAGTAAACACAAAAATACAAAAACTACAACAAAAAATACCGTTTCTTGCTGTTCTGGATTGAGTCGCTCTGACTTGAGTCCAGTCAACAAGTGTGGCGGCACCTCATCCAGCTGCTCAATCGGCCTCGGGTCCTGCAGACCGTACAGCGTGCGAACCAGATGCCCTAGCGCCGACGGACGACGAATCTTGTGCCCGATGCGGTTGAAACTCCGCATCAGTTCGGCCTTGGCAAAGGCAAAGTCTTGGTCGGCGCTTCGTAGCGTGTACGACAATGCATCGTCGGCGAATTCGTGATGAAATAAGCTCGACGTCTGGTCGGGCGTGAACCGGAGCGTGATACGGATTCGCTGTTCACTGACCCTAAAGGCCTGATGTACCGGCACGATCACCCTCGTTGACGATGTTGGCGCGTCGTCTTCGTCTGTTATTTTATCTAAAACGGCAACGTCGCCGACCGCCGGTCCGGTACCACGTCATCATCATCCGTGATGCAACGTCGTTCAACTCGGCCGTTGTGCAATCGCTAGTCAATCTCGTCGGCATTCAGTTCTAGGGGGCCCCACGGCTGATCTTCGACGTCCGGCAGTTGTTCCTGCACTGTCGACTCTTCTCGCAGAAATTTTCGGTTTTGGCTGATATTGTACAGCTTCTCCATAGCCTGATGTTCCGCCGTTATTCTGTCGCTGGGCGTTGTTGATCTGCACGTGAAATGCATGTATACGGCATAATAATCACTCCAGGGTGGCAAGATCATGTACGCGTCGGAGATGGCACGCTCAATCGCGACGATTTCGTCAATGTAAGCCGACGGGTCTTCACCGGCAGCCTCAGCGTCTTTTTTGCTTTTCGATGGCCACCTCTTTCGCCTCCTCAGCACGATGAACCTCATCCCACAGTTGCTCAATTACGTATCGCCCATGATGGGGATCACCGTACTCGAGCAATGTCGCCTCCGGATGCCAGGAAAACCGTATGGACGACGGTGCCGTGGGCCTCACGGACCGCGCGAAACGGGGCATCCACAGCGAGAGCCGTTGTTCTGGATACCGTTCGAACATTAGATCCCGACGGGATACAACGTTCTTGATGTACCCTCGGGTGTCGTTCCGGCCGTTGGATGAAGTCATCGTCGACAACAGCCAATGGGACACATATAGTAAACGTATTTTTATTTGATTAATTTTCAACTTTTAATCGACCCTTTGTTTTCCATAACAAAAAGGAGTATACACCACGGTGTCAAAGTTAGTACAGTGGATTCATCCAAGGAAAATAAACAGTGCGACGTGAAACAAAATGCGCGAAATTCAGATGAGGGGGCGCATGAGTGATTCAGTGAGAAGGACAGAAAGGAAAAGCCTATTGTGAGAGAGTTAGACTATCACTGACGTTTTAATTGCCACAGAGTTAAGGTTGGCTCGGCCCTTTTCCACTTTGCTGATTTTGATTTTCCGTCTGCGGCGTTTTCGATAGAACTTTCCTTTATTGAATCTTCGACAGACACAAATGTTATTTTAGAAGTACTGGTACAAACACACACACACACACACACTGAATTTTTAGTGAGAAAACAAGGATTTTATAAGCCTGAAAATTACATAAAAAATAGGATCCCGCCCCTAGGTTTCAGTAATTGGTTAATAGGGGTCGTTTCAAGAAAGGTGATTGGGGAAATATTCATGTTTTGATCACATAAAAAGTGCGTGAAAAACATGTCTGGATTTCACCAAAATTTTTCCAGAGTTATGTAAACAAAGTAATTAATCACCCCTTCCCGATGGTTTTATGGACTATCTCGACAGTGGTCTTCTCAATATCACATGCATAAAACACACATAGCGACAGTTGGTAAAAAACACAAGAGGGGTAAAACATGCAAAAAGCCGTCACCAGAAAAGACACCAAACGCGTGACACCCAATTTTGCTATTTTCGTTAAAAACGCTTTAGTTGTGTAATCTCAACGGACAATCTTGTAAAAACATGCATGATGCTCAATTATCCACATGTTGTCGTTTCTTATATGAACAAAGTAACCGACGGGTTGAAACTGGGGGGTGCACTGGCAGAAAAATTTCGTGAGAGGGGGTGCACGGGATTGCACGGGTAATACCAAATTTAAAAACACAAATTCTTGTAAAATACAGAATATTTTGTGCAAAGAAGCTGCTTGTTTGGTCAGAAACAACAAAATCTATGCAGGGACAAACACAAACGTCAAGAAAAAATGCAAAAATTACGATATTTTTGGAAAAAATTGAGATGAGATTGACCTAGGGCTAGGGTTGTTAAACAAAAATCGAATTTTTTTAAAGTGATTTAAAAAACGCAAAAATGCCGATTTAAAAAAATTCGAAAAATTTTCCTCCAATATGTTCTGAAAACCTCAAATTTGGCAAAAACTTTCGAAAATTCAACAAAAATTTTGTTTGATATTACCTCGTAAAACCGTCAGTGGTCAGTTCTATAAAAGTGAATAGTGTTTGAAAAGTGAACATTTTTACTCCAGGATCCAAAAGTTAGTCTTTGAGAAATTTTGCAAAAAAATCGAGACATCAGCTTCAAAGACAAACAGTTTTGCGTCGAAATTGGAAATACCAATCCAATCAATGGAAAACTTCGGTCAAAGATAAACTTGTAATTCAAGTATTCAACCGGAATTTGTTAAGGTCTAAATTTTGGAGCACCCTGTGGTCAGTTCTATAAAAAGTGAATAGTGCTTAAAAAGTGAATAGTTCTACTCCAGGATGTCCCAAAATTTAGACCTTGACAAATTCCGGTTCAATACTTGAACCACAAGTTCATCTTTGACCGAAGCTTCCCATTGATTGGATTGATATTTCTAATTTCCACGCAAAACTGTTTGTCTTTGAAGCTCATGTCTCGATTATTTTTTCAGAATTTCTCAAAGACTAACTTTTGGAACACCCTGGAGTAAAAATGTTCACTTTTCAAACACTATTCATTTTTATAGAACTGACCACAGGAGTAGAACTATTCACTTTTCAAGCACTATTCACTTTTTATGGAACTGACCACAGGAGTCGATTTTGGACCGTTTTACCGACTGATTTTAGGCTTCGACCGACAACATCTGCGATGAAGTTTTTGAGCGTCCCAAAGCTTGGCCTACCATTTCCGATGCAGATAAGGTGACGATTCGCTTCGCAAAGCGTCCGATTGTGCTCGCTGCTCCGTTTGCAAGCGCTACGTTGTCTGGTTGCTGCTTCGTGTCGTGTCGTCGCGACATCATCAGAAGAATTGATCGAATTTCAAGGCGGTATGTTTGTCTTCACTTTAGCATTAGCTTAGCTGGGGACAATTAGTGACGTTTTGGAGGTCAAAACACAAGAAGAGGCATGGTGACGGTTTGGAAAAGGAGCAATTGAGGTCACCAAAACAAAATCTGCAAAGTTCCGCCATACGGGAGTCATTCGGGAGGCGCTTGCATATCATATGTGTGGTTCTTCGGATCGGACTCCCTGATTGATTTAGCACAACTTTGATTTTTGAATTTTTTTTTAATTTAAAAAAATGACGATTTTTGCTTTTTAACAACTTTAGATTGACCACCGTGAGGGGGGGGGTGCGTGTGCGACGGTGCGTGCGATCCCGTGTTTTCTCATGGAGAGGGGTGCGGGAGTCTAGTACCCGTGTCGGGGTGAAGGGGGGACACGGGTATCTGCCCGTGCACGGGCAGGATTTTCGGTTGAGGCACCCCCACCCCCCCCCCCGCACTTTCGCTACTGATTGCACTCTTGCACTGACTCGCTTTGCTTTATTTTTGCAGAAAAGCCGTCGTGGAAATCTTAAAATAATACAATACAACCAACAAACATGAAATTAACCATCAAAACCTTTCAACGTTTTCTTTTTGTCATCGTCGCATTCGTTAGAGTTTGCTGCGGAATTCGGATTGAAAATTATCATCGACTCATGTGTACCGCAAATTGCATGAACATGGTGATCTTTTGGAGTTTTGTTTGAAATGTTTGGCAGAGAAAAGGTAAATTTTCTGTTTCTGTGATTTGTATCATACTATCATAGTTGTTCCAGAGCTGGGGGGGGGGCGGGCGGAGGCGGCCGATATGGATAGCTGGAGCAAATTTTTCAGATGGATAGCTGCAAAATTGGGGGGGGCATGACACTTTGGAGGGAGTCAGATAGTGAAGCTGATAGATAGACATGTAAAACGTTGCATGCAAAGCAATAAAAACAGTCAAACTATGCTTAAAGTTTGCTCAAATTAATCATAAACGCGTATTTTATCTAAATTTAGCAAAATTTACAAGAATTACACCCACACATTACAATTAGTCTGGTCAACTTTCAGTTTAACGCATCAGCAAGAGGACCTGGCAGTGGCACTTTTGTGTCCGGTGATCTAAGCGGGGTTGGGCAAGACGGGGACGCAAACGAGGAGCTCTGGTTGTCGTCGCGGTCGTCGTCGATTGCTTACGGATCGGTACATTAAGTTCAGTGCCGAAAACGCAGCGGGGGCTGTGGTGCGTGCACCCCCTCAGCCAAAAACCCAGCTCGCGCATGTGCTGGGTTACGTTCCATCATGCACCCACATCCACATGTCAAAATTCGTCCAAATCTTTCACCTGACCCTCAACAATTCCACCATGTCATCCATTGTTTTGTCTGTTTGTGATCTCTTCTCGTTCTATTCTGCAGTGTCTGCTGGGCTGTGGCATCAGCACCACCGCCACGTCCAGCAATTGTGCACAGTTCTGCGCAGCGGCCGTCGATTTTGTCGCTTGCTCAAGTGGCTGCACGTGGATGCGACAGTTGAGAGGCGGCGGTCGCGGTCGACGGTTGGCACAAGGTGTGAGAGGAATAGAGGCAGATAACGGGCAAATAATGCTAGATACTAGTCAAAAAAGTGATGAAACTGCGAACAATGGTGAACTATCATTTCCTTGTTTCGTGTGTTCGCTTGCTGTCACTTGTTCCACTGGATGTCACAAGCTGGCAGGATCAGTCCATTTCAAGCAGGATGTTTGGTTGGTCTTGGTCATGTACCGTGAAAAACGCTGCAGGCCTTTTCGAACTGTAAAATTTGCAACTTCTCGCAGATTTATCTTGTTTTGTTTTTCTGGGCAGATGCTCACTCGCTTGTAAACGGCGCGGAGCGTTTCCGTGTCGTCTGTTTCTGCCAGAACAACATGGTCCAGTCCCTCGCCAGCAGCACCAGCCAGCGGCATTCGGTGCGAATGCGCTGCGCTGTAATGCAGAAGCAGAACATCGAAGTCAGCGATCGCGAACGCTCCTCATCCGTAAAACCGGCCATTTTTCGAATTGAACGACGCTGCACGGCCGACGCCAATCGATCCGTCGGCGTTCAGTGGCAGGCCGCGCCGTTTGTGGTCGGGTGGTTTTTTGTTCGGGAGAGTTGATAAATACAGCGTTTTTGTGGGGGGGGGGTAGGGTTAGGGGCTTTGAAAAAAAAAATTTTTTTTTTATTTTTTTTTTCGTTTTTTTTTTTTAAATTTGGATTTTTTTTTTCAAACTTAAAAAAAAAATTTTGAAAATTTTTTCTTCTACTTTGCTCTGAAAATTCGATTTATGGCATAATTTTTTGAAAGTTCAAACCAAATTTTCTTCCCAACTTCTTTGTGTGCTCAGGTAAATGTCATTATTTGGTCATTTTGACCGACGTACTCCATGTTTTTCGATTTGGATGACTTCTAGAGTCAATTTTTAGCGTTGAAATGACTTAACTGAATTGAAATATCGTTTCAGAAATCGTTTTCTTGCAACTTAGAACATGTTTTTCAGTCGGTAGGCCATGAGATGAACATGATATCTTGTTGATTGGCGTATGTTATAGGTCTACAATGGAGTTGTGCGATATATTGTTAAACAATTTGAGCGGAGATGTTGGTTAATACCACATCACACGACCGTTTTTCAGATACCCGATAACATGGCCACATGTTAAAACTTGCGTGCTGAGCTAAACTAACGTGTTAAACTTGCGTCTGTCAGTTGCCCGCAACGTGATCGCGAAATCATGGTACGTGTTTTCGATACGATGATTTGAAGAGTGGGCTCTCGCCATGTGGCAGATAGCATAGCTGGTTGAACCTGAAAGTAAGTGTCTTGGGGGGGGGGGCGACCGGGTCGACAGGGGTTGCCGACTTAGCTACAGCAAACAGGAATTTTTGAACACAGTCAAATTTTGGTAATTTTCTAAAGAGGAACCACTAAGAACGGTTCAATATTCAAGTACACGTGAAAAATTGCCCTGTTTTACTGTTGAAAATGCAACTTTCCCTCTATGAAATGGACATAATTTCAATAAAACACGATTTTCGCTCTTATAGTTTCCCGGATCGTTCTGAAAATAGTCTAGATGAACTCAGCTCGACGAGACGCTTCGAACGAACCTAACTTGTAAAAAAAAAATTTTTTTTTAAAAAAAAAATTTTTTTTTTTAATTTAAAAAAAAAATCCGGATTTTTTTTTCCCCTAACCCTAGGGGGGGGCAAGGGAGGATGTTGTTCATTTTTACCACACGGATCTGTTTTGGTTTCATTTGAATATTCAGCAACCAACCACCGCTCTTTATCAGGCATTGTCAACCAGCACTGCGCTATCGAGATTCAGAATTTGCGTTTTTGAGATCAGTGACGTAGTTCGCGACTGGTTGCTCTTATAAAAGCCAACCGCATTCTTTAGCTCGTCAAATGGAAACACCAGAAAAACATCGCAGTTTCGCGATTGTTTTCCAGCGAGCAAATCCAGCCGGTGACTCCACGACGTTCACTCTGACCGATCTTCAACCGTCTTCGTTCTACCAGCTGCGCGTTGTCGCCATTTGGCCGAGCCGACTGAGTTCGCCGGTGTACTCTGATTGGCTGCAGACGTGGTCACGTGACACAAGTCGCATTCAAACGGCTGCCAGCAGCGTTTCCGTGGTCGATTTCGCCGTGAATAACGCCAACAACAATGATGGCGTGATTTTGGCGTCCGAATTGGCGATGAACACGCCACAATCAACCGCAACGCGCTCATGTTTCTATTCAGTGGTCTGGTACAATCGAGTGGAGGCTCGTGCGGGCAATTTTGAATTGGTATGATTGATGCGTTCGTTTAAACCTAACACTATTTCAGTAGAATACAGATAGAGCGTGGCTTTTGGTTCACGTTCAGGCATTTGATTCGAGCTGATTGAAAGAAATTAGAACCTCAATTCAGGACTCGTATGCGAGTGGCATTCGCCTGCAGCCGTTGATGTTTCACAGCAACTATACAGTGCACGTTCAAGCGACCGAATCGATTGGCGGCACGCCCATCGGCGATGCAACACGCGTGACGCTCGAGACGCCCAGTTGCCTGAATGCAACGCAGTTCAACTTTTCTCTGTGCGGTGAGAAAGGAGCTCGCAAAATTGGCCGTTGTTGTTGTTGGTTGCCCCTTTTTATCCTTACTCAACCCCTGCGAAATAAAAGTGTCGCAAAAATGGTAGTACAGTTGAACGTGTCATTAATTCTCCGCCGAATTATTTGGAATCGAAAGCTAATGATGCGGTCGACAACAATACCTGCAAATTAATCACTCTAAACAACGCTATTTAATGATTTCATTGTCTGATTCATGTCAAAGACTCAAAAGTCCAACCAATAATGATGTTTTCACCAACCAATCACTCTTGCAGGTCCCGGCCCCGTTCGCTCACTGCAAGTGTCATTCGTCAACTCCGATAATTTCACACTTGCCCCATCAATACAGTGGCATATTTCGTGGGTGCCACCGTTCTACACGACCGCGTGGAATCGTGTTTCGTTCTATCTCGTCTCAGTCACTGCGTTCGGTTTAGAATCTGTTTCGGAATCGGTTGTTGAAAACGTTTGTTTTGTGGGTTTTTTTATTTCTTGGGTTATTGGTTGTGCAGCAACAGATTTTGCTTGTTCGTTCGTTTTAGTTTAATCTGTTTAATAGGGGCACATGTTCATCTCTGATGTTGGCTGTGGACAGCAGATCGAAATGCAGAGAACCGGATTGATTCAATGATGCAGTCGAACTCGAAGTTATAGGCAATCAGATGATTGGCTGGTGATGCAGGTGATGCGTGCTTTCTGTGCAGGACGGACTCGACCTCAGCAATGCCTGCACAGACAGCATGCATGATCACCGTGATCACCAACCAATCAGCTGATAGCCTGCCATTTACGAGCTCAACTGTGGTTTCACGACCGTTTGTCCGTTTCAGACGACAGACACATCAGTCAGCATTCGTGCACTGCCAGGAGATCGCACTGTTCTGATTCAAATTGTGCCGTTCGCTTCGAATGGTAAACGTGGGCAGACACTGCGGGCGCAGTTCCGCTGGTCCGAGTTGCAGCATTGGGCGACGTCGGCGACGTTCGTTACGCTCAGTGAGTGGTTTTGTTCGGTTTTTATTGTTGGGAAAATTTGAAAAAAAATTTTTTGTTGTTGAAATCGTGCATTTCAAGAGAAATGCAGTCCGGTGAGGTGAGCTGATTGGTGCGTAGGGCGACCAATCAGCGTGTTGAATTCAAATGCAATCAATGCAGCTAGTGGCAAGCTTTTGTGCAAAGGTGCACGTTATTTAACCACCGCACACGAACCAGCGCGAAACTTTGCGTATGTTGCGTGTGACGACCGAACCGGCATTCGCATTGGTTTTTCATATGACAAATGAAAGCCGATTGACAAACAAGCCGAATGGAGGCGTCTGCTCAATCGCAATGTCAAGTGGCAGGCGACCAATCAGCGTGCGAGCTTTGAATTCAACGGTTTTTTCGGTTCCAGCAATCGTCGGCTGCATCTCGACGGTCGTTCTGTTGTTCGTGATCGTGTTCGCGCTGTGCTACTGGCGTGTCGCGCATTGTGTCACCAACGAAGGCTCCGTGGAAATCACGACTACCGTGCCAGAATCGCCAAGTTCGAATGTCACCGCAGTCGCACTGAAACAAACGATACTGGCGGCCTATCGAAAGGTGTTCCACCGGCGAAACTGTTACCAAAGAGTGCACGCGCAAGACGACGACGCTGAACTCGGCAACCGCCAACAACGGCGAGAGACTCGGAAAGATCATCCAAAGGAACAGAAACCGAAATTTCGCAAGCGCTCGCTTTCGGACTCGGATGGCACGGTGGAGACGAAGGTTCCGGAATACCTTTCGTTTCACGACACCTGATTGTGTGCTGTGTCTGCCAATTTTCTTGCTTGCTGGTTATTCTTGCTGGTAAAATTTCGATTTTGTTTTTTTTCGTTCAAAATTTTGCAGGCGCCTGGCCGCCCACGAACCATCATTCACCGGCTGTCCACGTTCAGTCATTTCATCACAAACTCGCATTACGCGAAGACGAAACGTGCGCTGCTTGTTTTGTACATTTCATGAGCATTTTGCAGGATAAGTTGTTTGATCGAAGTTGAATCGCTTATGTTGAAGTCGGAGGTCGGACAAATGAAGGGGGTGGGGGCGGAGGGTTAGTGTTGTGGACCCAGTTGTCCAATTGTTGCGACAGACCAAAGAATGTGTCAATTTAGACGATTTTATGTTCGGTTTGGCAATTTAAAATTTCACTCACAAAGTCACAAAGCCTTCCTCAGCTCGTCCGCATGTCCGCCAGTCGCCGCCCTCCCACGGCCGACTCCGCCCACGCATGAACGTCTCAGCGTGCACGATCGTGCTGCGTCCGACAACGACGAGTGTGACGGATCGTTGGCTGAACGCTGATTGGCTGAATCGACTCAGTGACTGGCGTCCGCTGACCAATGAGCCAGCGTGCCACGTTTACAGAGCGACGCTGCACGCTGCCGATCGGCAAGACGCGGCTGCAGATGAGGTGCTGGTGAAATGCGTCGTCGGTGCGTTGCTGTGGCTGCTTTGAGGGATTCGTTTTATGCAGGAACGCGGTAAAACACCCACGGTCAATTCAGACCCGCTCAAATTATACATAACGGTGATCTGCTATTATGAAAACGCTTGGCTTCGGTGAGGTTGCAGCAGGCCTTAGTTCTTAGTTCTTCACCGGTTCTCAGTTCAATCGACCTGACGTCGTTTTATGAAGCCATGGTAGGCCGTTGGTAAAGAGGACGTAGAGTGCGAGTCTGTAGCGTTTGGGCGATTCAGTTCAATTCAGCCAATCAGTTTCCAACTAGTCCCATAAAAATGTTTTTCGTGAGCAGTTTTAATCTTAATACGTACTTATTATGAAGATTCTGTATTGCACAGCTCTTTTTATTGTGCTTGTTTAACACGGAATCCGCGTGTGCTTCGTGCTTGTTTAGGACCGAATGAACTGACCGATGTGGCACACAAAATCATGACCGAGATTGAGCTGCTGTCCAAGATGGCTGCCAGTCATGCGAACATTGTGCGCCTGTTGGCGGCGTCCTGGCGACCTCTGGCCGGCTGTTTCGAGTACTGCAATGGTGGCACGTTGGATCAGTTCATGAAGGTTGGCTTCCTTCCTTTGCCAGATCGTTAGCAAATCCCGTTCAGAGCTGCTCTCAGTTGGACCCGATTGATGACGACGGGTGTGTGTTTCACATGAAAAATTTTTATCTGTAAATTAAAACGTGTTGCCCATAAGGGCGGTACAGGTTGCGGCTAGGGTTAGGGGAAAAAAAATCCGGATTTTTTTTAAATTTAAAAAAAAAAAATTTTTTAATTTTTTTTACAAGTTAGGTTTGTTCGAAGCGTCTCGTCGAGCTGAGTTCATCTAGACTATTTTCAGAACGATCCGGAAAACTATAACAGCGAAAATCGTGTTTTATTGAAATTATGTCCATTTCATAGAGGGAAAGTTGCATTTTCAACAGTAAAACAGGACAATTTTCGACGTGTACTTGAATATTGAACCGTTCTTAGTTGTTCCTCTTTAGAAAATTACCAAAATTTGACTGTGTTCAAAAATTCCTGTTTGCTGTAGCTAAGTCGGCAACCCCTGTCGACCCGGTCGCCCCCCCCCAAGACACTTACTTTCAGGTTCAACCAGCTATGCTATCTGCCACATGGCGAGAGCCCACTCTTCAAATCATCGTATCGAAAACACGTACCATGATTTCGCGATCACGTTGCGGGCAACTGACAGACGCAAGTTTAACACGTTAGTTTAGCTCAGCACGCAAGTTTTAACATGTGGCCATGTTATCGGGTATCTGAAAAACGGTCGTGTGATGTGGTATTAACCAACATCTCCGCTCCAATTGTTTAACAATATATCGCACAACTCCATTGTAGACCTATAACATACGCCAATCAACAAAATATCATGTTCATCTCATGGCCTACCACCGACTGAAAAAACATGTTCTAAGTTGCAAGAAAACGATTTCTGAAACGATATTTCAATTCAGTTAAGTCATTTCAACGCTAAAAATTGACTCTAGAAGTCATCCAAATCGAAAAACATGGAGTACGTCGGTCAAAATGACCAAATAATGACATGTACCTAAGCACACAAAGAAGTTGGGAAGAAAATTTGGTTTGAACTTTCAAAAAATTATGCCATAAATCGAATTTTCAGAGCAAAGTAGAAGAAAAATTTTTCAATTTTTTTTTTAAGTTTGAAAAAAAAAATTCAAATTAAAAAAAAACAAAAAAAAAATAATAAAAATTTTTTTTCAAAGCCCCTAACCCTAGTTGCGGCCCATCGCTAAATTTTGATATTTCGAGTTTTTGTGCCCAAACCAACCTACTAAGGGTACTTATTACGCATACCAATTTTTAGCCCAAAACTCCAACCCTAGGGCTCACTACAGGCAAATTTAGATTTTGGCCGATTTTTGGTCAATTTTTGGCTTTTGTCAGAAAAACAATTTTTTTGGGTTTTGGGGGGTTCAAATCAAAAATCCAACTTTACCACGTTGTTCAGCGCATTTTTCTGGGTATGTACCGTATTTTTCAGACTTTGCACTCAAAAGTCAGTTTTAGCCCGTAAGTCACAAGTTTTTCAACACAAATTCGCTCATAACCCTCAGGACCACAGGATCTGGAAAATTTCAGTAGTGCCAAAAGATAGCCCAAATTCTCCGCTACAACATGCAAAAAAAATTTCCGGGGGCAATGACTTTATAAGGATGTAACAAAACAACTTTTGTCGTCGACCCCCTATGAAAAACGCGAAATATACAGTTTTTCAAGCAATTGCGTTGAAAATGTGCGTAGAAATACCAATAATAAAACTGATACTAATGTTTTCGGATACGTAGAATCCAATGGTAATAACTATTTACTATTAACTTGTTGCAAATACGCCTATTTTGCGACTATTACATGCTTAATAACTGTTCATGTCTTGACAAGACATTGTTATAAATCTTTTTAACCGGCCAGCTTTGCCAAAAAATGCGAACATGAAAACTGGGATAACAGTTTTCGAATACGTGGAGTTCAATGGTGGTTACCATTTTCTATTTTTTTGCTTTGAATAGCTGCAATTTACTGCATTTAAGATCGGCTTTTTCAGAATACCGACCCCCCTTAGGCACAGTTTTTAAAAAGTTTTCAAATTTTGACGAAATTAGCACCAATCAAACCGCCTTGATGTGCTGAGTTCGAAAATTATTATTATTTTTTAATTTAACCCGGTTTTATGTTTTAAAAAACGGAAAAACCGTTTTTTGGGGGACCTATATTTAGAAAAATGGCTCTAACTCGCCTCTGCATTAACTATTAACATAACTTTTAACAAAATTCAAAAACCAATCGATTTCTCTTGTGTTCACGCATATTTTTTATGTTAACATTATTCTACAAAAAATGCTGTTTTATGCTCTAAATTTAAGGAAAAATAAAAGAGTTTGTGGTTTTTGCTGTGTTTAGGCACTTTTAAAGGGGATGCGGAGTAGGGTTGCTAAGTGATTCTGAAAGCCCATAAAAAATGCTACAAGTATGCAAAAAATAAAAAAAATCGATTGCCCTTTAAGAATAACGAAGCATTACAATATCGGTCGCGCGCATACATAAAGGGTATTTCCCAGTATGTCGACAAATTGTGGAGCAGCGGAGACAAAAACCAAAAACGGGTATCAGGGCAACTTTTTGCGCTGAATCCGAAAAAAGTAAGTGTCGTTGAAAAAAATAACTGACTGATACAAATTTGATTCAATTGGAACAACTAGAACACCACAGAGATAAAAAATGTCACTTTCGGTCTAAAAATGTTTAAAAATGGTAAATATCGTGCTCTGCGGGTTACCGTAATCACGATATAGTTACGGTATCTAAATGGAAATTGTTTGCATAATCAAAAGGAGCCGATTGATACCAAATTTGGCTTGATTAGTTCAAGTATAACACCACACGGATTAGAAACACTCCAAAAAAGAGCCAAAAAACTAAAAATCGCAAATATTGGGTTACTGTCGCAAAATTTCGCAACGACACTTACTTTTTTCGGATTCAGCGCAAAAAGTTACCCTGATACCCGTTTTTGGTTTTTGTCTCCGCTGCTCCACAATTTGTCGACATACTGGGAAATACCCTTTATGTATGCGCGCGCCCGATATTGTAATGCTTCGTTACTTCTTAAAGTGAAATCGATTTTTTTCTTTTTTGCATACTTGTAGCATTTTTAAGGGCTTTCAGAATCACTTAGCAACCCTACTTTGCATCCGCTTTAAAAGTGCCTAAACATGGCAAAAACCACAAACTTTTTTAGTTTTTCTTAAATTCAAAGCATAAAACAGCATTTTTTGTATATTGATGTTAACATAATAAATGTGTGCGCGCACAAGCGAAATCGATTGCTTTTTGAATTTTGTTAATAGCTAAACGCAGAGGCGAGTTAGAGCTATTTTTCTAACGGCCCCCCAAAAAAACGGTTTTTTTGTTTTTTAAAACATAAAACCAAGTCAAATTAAAAAATAAATATAATTTTCGAACTCAGCGCATCAAGGCGGTTTGATTGGTGCTAACTTCGTTAAAATTTGAGAATTTTTCAAAAACTGTGCTCAATTCTTAACTGGTCAGTATTGGAAAAAACCGATCTTAAATGCAGTAAAATGCAGCTATTCAAAGCAAAATAATAGAAAATGGTAACCACCATTGAACTCCACGTATTCGAAAACCGTTATCCCAGTTTTCATGTTCGCATTTTTTGGCAAAGCTGGCCGGTTAAAAAGATTTATAACAATGTCTTGTCAAGACATGAACAGTTATTATGCATGTAACAGTCGCAAAATAAGCGTATTTGCAACAAGTTAATAGTAAATAGTTATTACCATTGGATTCTACGTATCCGAAAACATTAGTATCAGTTTTATTATTGGCATTTCTACGCACATTTTCAACGCAATTGCTTGAAAAACTGTATAATTCGCGTTTTTTAAAGGGGGTCGACGACAAAAGTTGTTTTGTTACATCCTTATAAAATTATTGCCCCCGGAAATTTTTTTTGCATGTTGTAGCGGAGAATTTGGGCTATCTTTTGGCACTACTGAAATTTTCCAGATCTTGTGGTCCTGAGGGTTATGAGCGAATTTGTGTTGAAAAACGTGACTTTCGGGCTAAAACTGACTTTTGAGTGCAAGGTCTGAAAAATACGGTACATACCCAGAAAAATGCGCTGAACAACGTGGTAAAGTTGGATTTTTGATTTGAACCACCCAAAACCCCAAAAAATTGTTTTTCTGACAAAAGCCAAAAATTGACCAAAAATCGGCCAAAATCTAAATTTGCCTGTAGTGAGCCCTAGGGTTGGAGTTTTGGGCTAAAAATTGGTATGCGTAATAAGTACCCTTAGTAGGTTGGTTTGGGCACAAAAACTCGAAATATCAAAATTTAGCGATGGGCCGGGGCTTGTACCGCACCTGTACCGCCCTTATGGGCAACACGTTTTAAGGTGATTCAATATTCAATCCAAATAAATTGAAAGCAGCTCTGAGGCGGGTGTTTATGTGCACATGTATCTGGTCTTGGTCTTGGACAATTGCTCCATGACTTGCGAGTAAGTGACTTCGGTTGTCGTTTGTAGCGTTGGATTGGTCAATCTGAAGTTTTGAAAGTTCTTTTTTCACTCACAATGAATTTAGAGTGCGCACACCACTCACTAGTGAACTTGAATTGAACTGGCTGATTGGTTTGGCCAATGTGATTCAGCCAATCAGCGTTTTCCATTTTATTACCCGTTTGTTTTTCACTGCAGACGCGTCTCGCGGAACGAGGCGGTTGGCTGCCCGTTGAGGACACTCTGAAACTGGCCGTCTTTTTCGGTGGGCAAATCTGCGCGGCAATGGTTGGCTGACGCAACACGTTATTGGCTACGTTGCATTTGAATTGAACAAAACACGCTGATTGGTTATTGGCTGGAAATTGGAAGAATGAAAAAAGCAGAGTTGGCCAGCCATTTAGTCAGGCCTAGCTAGACCAGTTTTACGGTGTGTTTGTCTGTCTGTCTTGTTTGTCTGACACATAGAAAAAGAATTATAATTAAATCTATAAAAAATAGTAAAAAAAGGACCAATTATAAAAAATCAGTGCGAAGCCAAAACTGTTCAAAATGTCTCATGTTTGCGTGTCCACCCTGCTCAGCAGTTTCTCTGTGCGGGTCGCACTGCGCATCGTGCATTGTGCGTTCGCAAAGTGTTGCTGCATCGCGATGCCAACGGGATGACCGCGATATTGAGCGGCTTTGGTGTTGCTTGCCATTACGGACACAATCACACGGTCGGCGATCACTGTTGCGCTGCTGTTTCGTTGTGTTTTTTGGATCAGTTTGTTTGCTCGCTGCACTTGCGGTGTCTTGTGGGAGGTTTCTGCATGTGGTGTTGTTAGCCAGGCCGAAAGACAGGAGAACCATCATACAATTTGGTTGATTTATTGTTAAAATCATCCGCGAGCTCTGTGCAATGATTGACCAGCAGCTGATTAGCTGCATTTGTGTAGTGCTTGTTGATTAGTTGCGCAGGTATTGAGCGGGTTGTTGGCAAATGCTTTGTTGTTTTCAGGGCCTCCACCTGTTGCCATTGCGCCATACACCAGTGGACGTTTTCCAAACGCACTTCTTTTGCGAGTCCTCTGAAGTGTAAGTTGAGCGAATATTGTTTGTCTGTGAGTAGATATAGTTGAACTCTAAGTCTAAATTAGACGCAATCAACTGATTGGTTGGCGATCACGTGTTGCATGCATTACTGTGGAGGTGGAGTCTATCCTGCACAGAAAGCAAGCATCAGGTGATCACCAACTAATCAGCTGATTGCCGATGTTTTAAAGTTCGACTGTATGTTTGCGGTTTATTCGTTGTGCTAATTGACTGTAACAAACAGCTTGCTGTGACTCATTTGTTTATTTTACTTTGATATTTTTGATCAAAAGGTTCCAATTTTTCTTCTGCTCAGCTATTCGTTCGGCGTTCTGCTGTTGGAACTGATCAGTGTGCAAGCGTGTGAAACGGATTTTGAAATTTCGTGCCAAGACTCCGACGATAGTGCGTGCTCGAGCTACTGTCAGCCGCGGCGGTCCACTGCTGTTGCGAATCCAGTGTTTCTCGAAATGTTTGTGAATGCCCTTTTTTGTGATTTTTAACGCCGAGTCTGGAATGCTAGGACAAACCTTGAAATCACTGTTTCCTTTTGAGCACACGTTTGTTTAGCTGTGTATCCTGCCCCTGCGTCGACGGCTAGGTTCGAAACTTTCGAAATCGCGCGCACCTGCCACTCACAGGGTGTCGAAAAGAACAAAAAGCAATAATTTTGGTGAAATGGCATGCCAAGGAAATTCGATTCGATGGTCATTCATCATCGAAGTCACCGCTCGTGGCCTGGGTGGTAGCGCGTTAGACTTTTGTCTGTGCGTTCGGGGGATCGAGCCTCGCCGATAGGTGTATAGGCACTAAATGACAGAAAACTCGATGGGCACCCCACTCGACGGCGTTCTGTGTGTGCTTTTCTGGGTTTGCCCTGGCCAAAACCATCGCCTAAAACCACCGTTCGTTTTGTTATCAATTTTCTTTCGCGCAGGTTCAACCAGCTGGCGCACGATTGTGTGCATGCCGCTTCCCGATGGTCGTTCAAGCAAATCTCAGAGCGGCTGGCGCTATTAGCCAATCCGCAGGAGTCTTGCAACGAAGAGGCAGGCTATGCGGCCATCAATGAATCGCTGTTCACCCCATCGGACGGTGGCCAGTCTGCACTGCAAACAACGTCCCAACAACTTGGCTGATCAGTTTTTTTCTTCGTTTTTTCTTCAAGTTTTGTTTATAATTTATTGTTGTCTCAGAAATTGTACCGTCAAGCATTTTGTGTATTTTTTGTTTTTTGTTTCCTTTGGTTGATTACATTATTGCTTTATTGGTCTGAGCTTTTATGTGCTATCTTTTCTTTTATTATTTATTCAAGTGCTTGATTATGCATGTTTTCTATTGTTTCAGACGTTTCAGATTTTTAGCCAATGAATTGAAATATTTATTTATTTTCAGAGTTCTAATCTTGTGGTATTCGGATGCATTTTTGTTTATGGAAAATCGAATTGCAAAAAAATCATCTTTGTCGTTTTATCGCTCGTTGCTCGTGTTTTATTTTTTTTGTTGAATTGCTTGGCTTGAAATGTCTTTGAAAAATCTTATTTCTGATCTCTGATTCTGTCTTTGCTTGAATTTTGCAATTTTGGGAATATGTTGTTTGTCAGATTGTTACAAATGAAGTGCAAAGCGATGAAATCGAAGTGTGTTTTCCGTGGATAGTTTTTCTATTTATTCAATGTTCTTGTGACCGCGTGGTTGGTCAGGGATTGTGCACATTGTAAAAGTGCCTTCCTATTTCATATTTTGGTTGCCGAGATTTTCTGTTTTCAGCAACTTTGTTTTTTTTTCAAAATCCAGCTTCGTTCCATCTTGAGCAAGTGTATCCATTGCAAAACAAGAAGTTCGCTGTTTTTGCGGTTTCGCCAGGTAGACGCATACCGCGGTGTCCCCTGGCTCGTCAGTGCGACGGACACCAGGCAGAACTGCCGAAGCTGTTTTACCACAGACAGATAAAGTTATGCCAAGGACTAAAGGGTTTGTTTTGTTGTGCGGGGTTTTATTCAATTTCGGACACCCAGTCAAACGAAGACGCTGTGAACCGTTTAGAATTCATATTGTTAATTGTATGCATTTAAACTGAATAGATAGAGCGTTCTGTTATGCCGATTTTTTACGTTGTGTTCTTGTGTCTGGCAATCAGCGTCAAGCCATGCGAAACGTTGAATCACAGTGGGAAGAACGAATGTAACGGCTTTAGCTGAAATCAAAAATCCCATTTTATGGCTAAATACGTTTACTTTCGCATTCTTTCTTCTTTCGGGAGCTCCGTATTGTGCGGAACAAAGTGACAGCTTTAAACAAACATCAGTGTACCGTCGCCATCTTACAGTGTTGCAGTCACAAAAGCGACAACGTCAACACAACGCCTAGCACTGCTGAACAAGTCCTTGGTCAGTACCAGTGGTCACGTGCGTGCTGCTACCGCAAGATCGAGCTCAGTTTCAAGTGTGACCAATCAGCGACGAGGCCGAAAACGAACGTACGACTCTGACTGCGTTTCGCAGCTGGAGAAACGCACGCATCAAACTCGCCGACCAAAACTGCAGTCTGCCTGTTGGTGTCACAGTGGTTTTTTTCAAATTTTTAAACACTAATTTTTTTTAGAAACTTGTGGCAGTAGCACTCATCATTTATTGCTTTGATTTGTTGTTTTGCTTTGATTGGCTGCTGCTTACAATGCCAGTTCGTTATTCGGTTTTATCATTCAATTTTAGCGTTCAAGAAGTATTTCGTGACGATCGACATGTAATTATTACATTGAAACAGCTACGCGTCACTAAATACTACATTAGTGCTTCATTATAAATCAGTGAGATTTTTAATGTCAGTGCAGCATTCTCTTACGTCAGCCAACAAAATTGCTAATAATTGGCAATGTTTTCTAGCGGCCGCGCCAGAGCGTCGACCATCAGAATCGTTGACGTTTCGTGCTATGTACGGCGGTGGTGACGAGCAGCCGACAGCGCAGGTGCGCCGGGTTGGCACTTCGAAAAAGGTTGAAGGCCTGAATAGTTATGGTGATCAAAACATCAAAATCACAACACACGCCTTTTGTCTCGACACAACTTACCTGTTGCTTTTGGCAGGACCACCAACCACTTCACTACCACCCAAGCTGGTCGTTCGCCAATTTGCCGGCGGCGCCCCGTTCGCAACCGATCAGCCGTCATGTCTGCCAGCCAGTCACGCAGTATTTCCATTCGCAACAACAACAACAACAACAACAACAACAACAACAACAACAACAACAACAACAACAACAACAACGACAACAACAACAACAACAACAACAACAACAACAACAACAACAACAACAACAACAACAGGTGCACAGCTTTGACAGAGCAAGTGTGGCGAAGCAGCTGATTCGCTCTGTAGGCGCATTGTGCATTCTAACTGGCTGCCCGATATTATGCCACATGTCGAAGTTTTGGTGAATGTGTGGTGACACCAATAAACGGTTGCACGTTTGGTTTTGACTTTTGACACCACCGAATCAAATCTGGTGCGCTGAGTGGTCGTGTGTCTGTCTGATTTAACCAATCAGCATTGCCGAATCACCAATGTCGTCGTCGTTGTAACATCGCGTTACAAACCTGTTTGTACCGCCGCACATTCTGGCTGTTCGGGTCACTTCACTAAGTTTTGAATTCCCGCGTCAAGCATAACACTGCTGTCTTTGGCTATGCGCACCTCCAGTCGCATGTTGTTGCTGCACACCCACACACATTTGCGGCAGGTTTCGTGCGTGTGCGCGTGTGCGACCTGGCTGGCACACACACACTCAACCTCGAACAACAGCAACGATCAATATCAACGTCAACGATCTCACCGCAGTCACGATCACCATTGCACATGCACCGCCACTGACGCAGTCGCGCTGTCGGCCACGGTGCACCGTGTGCATTCAGCGTTCGACCTGCCACTGACACACGAACAAACGCACAACTTGCCGTCGTCGTCTACCGTGATGCTGCATCCCAGCGTTTTGGAGCATCGTCGTAAGTTTGGTTTTTGCTCAGTTTTTTTTGAAGTGACTGTGGGATCTTCTGTGATTAAGAAGTGGGGTTTTGGAAATAAAACGGTTTCGTTTTCAGGAACCAACGCTTCAAGGAGTTCTCTTAGCGCTTGTGGCAGTGGCATCATTGGCCAGTCGCCATCGACTATCAACCGCGAAGTATGGAAACACTTCTTAAATGTTTTGTGTTCGATGTTGTTTTGTTGGTTTGTTATCAGTTGTCATGGCAGTTCCAGTAATCGAAGCGCGAAGCAGAATAGAACGGGCAGCAAAAAAATAAGCCTTTTAAACTGATTGAAAATGAGATTGAACTATAGTCTGAAATGGAGCTGACTTCGAAAGAAGATGTAAACCACGTTAGTACGTAAACCGGGAGATTGTATTTGTACCATCAGGAATGAATGGTGGAGGCGTGATTGCAGAACTTCCGTACAATTGTTATTCAATTTTTCCAGCGAACAGCAACGCCTGAGACCGAGCACAATTCCAAACGAGCGTCCGTGTCACTGTCCAGCATTAGCAATCCAACTTTTCGCCAACCGCCACCTCCAGACCCGACCAATCTCAAGCTACGCCCGTCCACTCCGGAGCTGCCTCCGGCCGGCTGGGCAGACTCGCTTGCGGTTTGCCGCATTCCATTTTTTTCATCGTTTTCAATTCAATCAGTTGACGGTGTGATGAGAGTGATTAAATGGATGGCCTGTTTTTGTCAAAATGTGTTTTTTCATCGTTTTCAATCAGTAGAAAGTGTGATTAGAATGACGTGACTGGATGTATGACGTGTGTGCGATGTCGCAGGTTTGGAATCTGCTCTGCTGGAAGGACATTGTGTACAATCGTCAAATGAACGCGCACTATTTTACGAAACACCCCGACATCAATCCACGAATGCGAGCGACCGTCGTTGATTGGCTGTCTGAGGTGAAATGAACTGAAAAAGCTTTGGCCAGTTCTTATTGTCGTATGCTGACGTACGTCAAAGGCACGTCTCCACGGACAGTAGTGTGCATGCAATAACACGAGTCCTGACGACACGTGACGTCATATACCGTTAAGAGTAGGCAAAAACAAGTGACGTGACGTGTCGTGCCGTATGCGCATACGTCAGTAAGAATGGGACTATTGACGTTTTTGTCGGTTGGGAGTTGCTTTTATCGTGGAGAAAGGATCCTGATTCCTAAGTCAGAGTAGTAGGGTAGTGTTGTTCGTTTAAGACGCTTTTTACACGGATGACAATGTGTCCACTGATCGAATGCCAGTGTTTTGTTTTTTGCGACTCAGGTTGCGCAGGTGTACAAGCTGCACCGTGAGACGTTCTACCTGGCCGTGGACGTGTTCGATCGTTTTCTGTCGCACGTTTCGCAGCCGGTCGGCCGTCACCAGTTCCAACTGATCGGCATCACTTGCCTGTTCACGGCCGCCAAACTTGAGGTGCCCCCCCCCCGATTTTGGATATGACATGTTTTGATTTTCTCTGAAAAATCAATGTTCTCGTTCTCTGACCATCCATCCATCCATCCATGCTGATGCCTTCACAGGAGATTTATCCGCCAAAGATCTGCGATATGGCATTCGTGACGGACGGCGCTTGTACGGAGGCTGAGATTCAATCCATGGAACTGCTGATTGTCAAGGTTTGTGCTTCTGGTGGTCAGTCGTGAAAAATCTGTTTGTTCTATTGTTGTTCGTTTTTATGCATATCACGTGATCGATCACCCGCCAATCAGCTGATTGCGTATAATAATGCGTTCGGCTGCATGATGTGTTTTGTTGTATTTCCGACTCTAAACTGGTCGTTGTGTCCGATGACTGCGGTGCACTGGCTGGCCACGTATCTCCAACTGCTTGCCGCACACGCGCACGGCGGACTGCGGCGCAGCAGACAGATCGCAAGCGATGTTACTGTTCGTTATTGGTGTCATTCGAAGGCCTATTCTGTTCGGATAAATCTGTCAAGTTTTTTTCCGCAGATTACAGAGCATGCGAAACTTTAGGGGTTGGTTGAAGAAATTAAACTTCTCGTTTGTCGCTACATATGGCGATTGCAACGCCGATCCACCCGTTCTTCTTTTGCCAGCTGTGTATTCTGAGCAAAAAGTGACAGGTTTAAAGAAACACACATATCTACATTTTACGTCTGTATGGACGATGAACGGTAGTATGCTAAAACACGACACCTAACGTGACGTGACGTACCGTATGCGCATACGTCAGTATGAACGGGCCGTCAGACAAAATCGCTCAAAGACAATAATTCAAATCGAGCACGCTGATTGGCTTTACTATGTTACCACTGCTGTCGGATCTGATCAGCACAATGTCTCTCGGTTGTTTTCGAGTACAATTTGGCTCCGGTGGCCAATTCCATAAAAGTGAAAAGTCATTGCAATCGCCCGCCTCAGCCGAACGCGCAAATTCTGCGCGAGGCGCCGGTGTTGCCGTTTCGTCGTGCGCTGTTTCACGATCGCAATTCGTCGGAGCCGAACGCCGTCGAAGACGGACTGGTCGCTGCACGCTTCAATCGTGCCTCGTTCTTGTCGCTTTGTCAGGTCGATCTGCAACAATCGGGGGGGGGGGCGCAGGAAGAGCAGAGGCGTCAGGCTGGCTTGTCGCTGTTTGTTGCTTGAGGGGAAATGGTTTCGTATGTTTAAAACGCCCGTTTGTCAAAGTACAAACACTAAAATGTTAGTTTGGTGTGACTGATTCGACATTCACCATTTGTTTCCGGGAAGAAACCGGCTAAACGGAAAGTCTGGTTTGCTGTGAACGACAGGCACATGCTTTGCGGCGCATGACGTCATTTCAGTGGGACACGTTTGAAAACGGGTGATATTTGTGTTTCAGCTGCTCGACTTCTGCATGTTGCATGAGGGCTGGCTGCGCTTTCCGTACGGTCTGCTGGCGGCGTCCGCAATCGCGTGCATGGCACACAATCCGCAAGTGGCCTTGGTCGCCTCAGGTGTGTCTGTCTGTGTCGACTGTACCCGTGCGACCAGTCTACTCTGGCCCGTTGACAGCAAGCAATGCGCGTGCATTCTCGTGGCCGGGGTGGTAGCGCGTTGGACTCTTGTGTCTGTGTGCTCGGGGGATCGAGCCCCGCCGACGGGGTGTATAGGCACTTAGTGACACACGAAAACTCGATGGGCGCCCCACTCGACGGCGTTCTGTACGCTTTTCTGGGCTAACTCTGGCTAAAAACATCCAAAATCCCCGTTCGTTCGTTCGTTTATCATTCTCGATGCTACGCACGCGCACGCACTCAGGTTTCGGTGAGAGCGACCTGTGCGCGTGCGTCCAATGGATGCGTCCGTTCGCGGTCGTCGTCAGTGGTCGGCCGGAGCCAACGCCGCTGCATCACGCGGACGTGCCTTCGGGCGATCTGCACAACATTCAGTTGCATTTGACCAAGGTCGAGATGCTGGTGAGCACGGCGGGGTGACTTGTGGTGGAAATTGAAATGACAGAAAATGGTGCACTCACTCACTCAGTCGACCAGTGGGCAGTGAAGCACAGAAATGGTTGTTTTTATCATGCACATCCCTCCGCCCCCCCCCCTTCAGAAACTCGAACGTGCGAAAGTCTGGTTTGTGGTTGTGTGAACGGCTGAGAGAGGCGGAGGCAGCTTCTAAAGGCGCGTTTAGCAATTAGATTTTCTTGCGTACGCACGGAGACAGAACTTAAAAAATGGCTACGCGAATTAGAATTTCGTACGCATGACTGTCGTTCGCACGTAACGACTGTTTTGCGCGCATGATTTAGAACGTTGTCCGTGCGCACGCAAAAAAACTTGTGCCCACGCGAATTAGAATTTCGTGCGTGTGACTTACGTCTGTCCGACACGACTGTTTTGCGCACGGGATTTAGAACGACTGTTTGTCCGTGCGTAAAAAGACAAATGCGCACGCGAATTAGAATTTCTTGCGCACGACTGTCCGACGACTTTTTGCTGCTGGCAGCAAAAAGTCGTTCGACAGATGTGCGGACAAGTTCATATTTTCCAGTGTCTGTTAATTTTAAGTTGAAAATTAAGGTATTTTAGATGTTGGGGCAACGGAAAAAATGCTCAGTTTTATTTGGTGCGGGTCTACTTGCCTGTTTTGAAAAGAAAGAAAACTGAAATCTACTGGGAACTGTTGTATTTCGTTGTTTGTTTGTTTGTTTGTTTGTTTGTTTGTTTGTTTGTTTGTTTGTTTGTTTGCTTGCTGGTTTCGGAGAAGGGGGCTGCTGGCTCCAAAAAAGCAAAACAGCTTCGATCAGCTTCTCTGTCACCTGCGGTTCGTCGAGCGAACTGATCAGCGTCGGCGGAGATTTTGGGTCAGCATTTTCCATTTTTGAAAGATCCAAATCAAAATTTGTTCAAATTCAGTTTGTATATACCAAAACTGAAAGAATTTAGATTTTTACATGCGCTTCTTTATTTTACAAGTATAAGTGCGTATTTTACCTCAAGTTAGCGAAATTTTCAAGAATTACGAGAAAAAATGGTCAATTTTGGTCAAAAATTGACTCATTTTATGTCTTCGAAGACAAAAATTTTCAGATAGGTAGCTGGCTGAGAAATTTTTTAGATAGATAATAGCTGAGCCGAAAAAACCTGTCTAGATTCGAAATTTTTTTGGGGGGGGGGGGTCGGCCCCCCCAGGCCCCCCTAGAACAACTATGGAAAGGGGTAGGGGAAGGGGAGGGAATGCAAGGGAGATGACAACTAAAAAATAAAATTTGTAAATTCCCGTTTTCAAATTTGCTAGGGCAGACATTTGCATTTTTGTTCGCAACAGAACGGACTATTTTTGGTTACGGCATTTAGAACGACAGTCGTATGACGGATGCTACACGTTTTCTAATTCCCGTACGCAAGCTTGTCCGTCCGCACGTTCGGACATACCACACAACTTTTTGCCCACGCGAATTAGTTCTCCGTATGTATGCACGACACTTCAGTCGTTCTAAATGCGGTGCGCAGTTTTCAGTTTTGTCGTGTGGCGTAAACGAAACGACTGTTTTGCGCCCCGCATTTAGAACGACGTGCGTTCCGTGCGTACGTACGAAAATCTAATTGCTAAACGCGCCTTAAGCTCCACCTTGTTTCGGGGAGCTCCCCAACGGCTCCTCCCAATTTCGATTCATTCCGACCACTCACTCTGTGCAGGACCAACTGACGAGCGAGCACCCTTCGCCAAGCCCAAGTGCAACATCGCCACAAGTGAGCGCGTTAGCCCCCGCTGACTCCGCCCCTGTCGCCGCCTTCCACCGCAGTCTCACGCGACTGCCATTGTGCCAAGCAAACACAGCCGCTTTCGGCCACGACGCGAAATGCGTCTGTTATTCGTGCGCCGTACAGGGTGTGCCGTATGTTTCGTGATTTTCATTTCATTCTGCACGCTTCCTGGCTTTCTCAGGTTGGTTTTCAGTTTTTTTGCGTTTTTAGCAATATAATCGTTGGCGTTTGTATTTTGTGTCCACCATTCCTTAAATTCCTGGTTACACTTTTGTGCCAAAGTTGGCTGCCGTTGTTTCAATGAGGTTGATTGAGCATGAGCAGAATTGTGTGGTGTTTTTGTTTTATTTCGCGTTTTACTTGTTCTTTGACATTTTTATTTTGTGAGATTTGCAGTCAGCGGGTAGTGAGTTTATGAGTTTTCATCTTTCATGTTTTAAAATTTCTGCCAAAAAAATTCGAACACCATTCTGTTTTATCTTGCACGATTTTATTGATTTGCTCTCCTTGTTATGCTACATCACCAGTTTTTTGAACAAGTTTTACTAGCAGCCTTCATAGATACCGTTTTTTATTTGTTTTTGATACTTTTTTATTGTATTTTTATTCGACCGTATGTGGTGCTTCAAAGTTGAAGCGTTTTTTTTGCTTTCTCCTGAATTAATGCCATGAGAGCGAAACTCATGCCGGTAAAAAAAACTTGAAGCTTTTTGATTATCTGTCAACTGTTTGTGCTAATTTTATGATATGGAAAGTAGCACGTAGGTGGATTGCAGTTTATTTATTTTGCAAAAACTTGTTTCCTTGGCGTTAATTTCTTTTCGGGCTGTGAGAAGTTGTCTGGTACAAACGAAAGTTATTGTCGTGTCGTGAATCTCAAAAAAATGTATCGAAACATTCGACTTTCAAATCAGGTCATTTTTTGCTCATATGTTGCCATTTTGAATTACGTTTATGGACCATAAAGCGTTATACTCAAATCTGTTCTCTCATGGTACGTCTCTGCGTTTGTTGTGTTGTTTTTTATTGGGAATACACATACACGATTTTCTGTTGTTATCGAACACATTTTAGAAATAAATTTTTTACAAAAGTTAGTGCACTGTATGTTAAACAGAAAAATGAGCACTCTTAAAATTTTGTAACCAAAGTAATTTTTGCATATTTTCTAACCTGATTCCAAAAAAAATACCTCTTGCGTTTTCAGAAGCCTGAAGCTGTTTTGTAAGCTCAGCCTGACGCCGCTTGAATTTTTTATTTACCGTTCATGTAAATGGAAATATGCAGCTGATGCACATGTTTGTCACACTCATACACTTCTGTCGCGGCCTGCTTTGCTCGGAGAAGACCAACCTAAGGGTATCATGTGTCCCTTCCCTCCCCTCTACCTCGTCATACTCTGGGTTACTCGCCGCGAAGGATGTTTTTCGAACGCAGGCATGCCACTTAAACGATCGTTGGCCACATTTGAACAGGATGCACTGGTTGGTTGAACTGTACGCAAATATGGTGATGTGTTTTTGAACAAGATGCCATCGAAAATGAAAATTGAATTGCGTGGTGATGATTGACTGCATCATCAGTGGACCAATCAGTGTTCATCTAGTTCAAATGCAACCACAGTTGAACTCTAAGTTACAGGCAATCAGCTGACTGGCTGACGATTTCGTGATACATGCTTTCCGTGTAGGACAGACTCCGCCTCCACAGTAATGCCTGCACAGAACGCATGCATCACGGATCGCCAACCATTCAGCTGATTGCCCATAATTTCGAGTTCGAATGTAGTCAGCTACACCAGTCAGCTGTGTCCAATAATACGTGCAATACCCCTCTGATCTTGTTTCCCTTGCATGAAACTTGCTGGGTGGTTTCGTGGCTATAGGCAGGGTCAGGCAGGCTGCACGCATGTTCCAGTGTGCCAGCAAGCAACTGACAATTTGCAACGCGACACACGAGCACACACGCAAAACGCAAGCCAAGTGCATATTTTTCATTTCTACTTTGGTAGAGCTTAGGTTCACTCTCTATCTGTCTCTCTCTCTTCTTTGCCACGCTACTCGCTTGCTTGCTTTTACTTGCGTTTTAGGCTCAATCGATCGCCATGGTTGTTTTCTCTTAGCGTGCGTGGGAGACTACCGCGCAGTTACAGTAGAACGCTCGTGTGAGTACCACTGGGTGTTCACATATGAAAATGTAAAATAGTTAAAATTAAATGTTTAAGTTAAAGTTTAAAATATAGTAGTTTTTGTCGACTTTACTTTTTTTGCTTTACTTTTTCGGTTTTTCGGTTTTGTTTCGTTCCACTTCGTTGAACCCCGGCATGCGTCATCTTTTGTGTTTTTGACAGTTTGAATTTGCTTTGTGGCACTGTGCATTTTACTTTGATCCGCTTCTGAAATGCCTCTCTGTCAAACCCACTCAACATTCAACACCATGATGTAGATTCGCTTTATATCGAAGATACTACGGTGATTTGAGTGTTCGAAAACTGGAAGGCGTTGGCGCCATATGCACCGTTAATGCCGCTATTGTGTTCCTTCCTACTATTTTACTATGGGGTGGGTGTACGTATCTCAAGCTTCTGGTACACATTGCTTGTACTTTTCCAGTTGGCTTGCACGCTTTTCCTTTTTGTGTGGTGTGAGTCTTGATCTAGCGTTTTTTTTAGCGCCCAGTATAGTTATAACCGGTTTTGAAACAACCTTCATTTTTCGTTCAGTGCTGGAGGGCGGGGCGGGCCGGTGTGTGTGTCGGATAAAGAAGACGAGCCAGTGTTATAAATTTTTTGAACTTTTTTAGCAATCAGTTGAATCGAATCCCCCCCCCCCAAACGGGTCCCGACGTGCCATGCAAGAAAAATGCGCGCTATTTCAGTTTGTGAACCAGAACTTTGAAAACACAGTTTAGTTCATGTTCACTTGCATCATGCGGTTGCTTTCCTGACAAGTACGTTGTAATAAGGCAGAAGCTTCCAAGTTTCTTTGCCTTCTCATGCGCCTCGTCCCTCCTGGGCTGTTATTCTTCCGGTTATATTTCTCGCTCAGTAGTGATAATAAAATTTTCACTCCATTCATTCCCATCTGAGGTTTTCTGTTTTCTCTCGAAAGAAAGTCTGGCGGGAAGTGTACTGTGAAAGCAGCACTTTTTAGTGTGCTTTCAATGAGAGTTTCTGTCGTTCGTTGTGTCGGTCGAGCAGTATTCTGGTTATTATTTTTTTCTTTTCTTTCGCTCTTACTAATTTGTTGACCAACACGTGTACTGGGTTTTTCTTCAGTGTGGTCGGAGCTGACGTTAGCGCAGCATGCAGAGCTCGAAACCGTTCCACTAATGACATTGCCGTGATATTGGACGGTTTCGCCTCAGGCTGTTCGTTATAGCCACAGAATGAATCTTTGTTAGGTGGTATTTTTTTGTCTTTTTAACAACAAAAAGCCTAAACTTTTCAGCAGAGTGTTGTGAAATACAAAAAAAATTAGCGTTGTAAAGTATAAAACAATGAACTCCGCAAATAGTCTGATGAACGGCATCTAACTTTGGCAGTGTGTTCTTTCTAGACTGGATGGGACTGGCTATCTGAATATCTGAATTACGTTTTGATCTTTTACAGTGAGGATGTTTTAAAGCATGAAGTGGCATTAAAACATTTACTGCTTCATTAATGCACGTCGCTTTAACTAAATTACGTGCGTTATTTTCCGATTAATTCTTCGCATAACACACATGTAACGCTGATAGCGATTAAGTGCAGCAATATGCTCTTTAAACGTGGAAAAGCCGAGCGCATTTTAACGCCGATAGATTTTATATAGCTTCAGACACTGAGAGGACTTCCAGTAATTACATCTACGGTGAAATAGATGCGACTGATATAGAAGTACATGTTGCCATGCAACCGTTACGGACATTTAATAGATATGTACCTGCCCGCTTTATTTTGCGGTCAGCGAACTGAACTGAAACTTTTCAAACATATTGAATTTCCGGTTTCAAAAGTTTCCATTCTGTGTGTGTCTTGCAGTCGAACAACCTAGACACTAGAACCACAAATTTAGCACGCTCATTGCTTGTGGGGTGCTAGTTAAAGCAAGCAGTTTCTTTGATTAAAACTGTCACTCCAGCATATTGTTTCATTTGAAATCAACCCACGACCCGCCATCTTTCGAACTAACCACAACGAATTGTTGTCGCCGTGGTGTTTCGTCACGTTCCTCTGTACCGGTTTTGTATATCAGCCATACTACTTTCGATTATACGCCAAACATTTTTGCAGAAGCACAAAACCGCGCGATCGCCTCAATAATCATTAAACAATATGGACCTCAACGCGAGCAATCATGCGTTGCAGCATTCACTGAGTATGCCAGCCATGAAACAAGGTAACAGTGTTTTCTTTCTTTTATTATTTTCAGGTTTCTCATATGTTTCGGCTGGAGAAACCGCGCTAGAAACATTTGCTAGTCGATGTTTTCATGAGAAAGCTCGCAGGTTTTGCGTTCAAGAGTCCAAGGAGCATACATGTTAGAATACTTTCTAATCGCATCGAGTACGGTTTTGTACTGTAAATCGATTGAGTCTTGACACGATTTGCATGTCTGCGTTTCGTCATTTTGCATTCTTGTTCACAAAGTGTGTCATAAAGGTAAAAAAAGTAACCTTCGCACGAACTTGCCATTAATCTTACTTTGGGCACTAGCCTCCCGGTACTTTGAGTCAAGATTTAAGCACGCTTAATGAGTCGAGCAGAAAAACGTTTCCGTCACTATTAGTCTATAGACTGTTATTCTCAAGCCACTTCAGTTAAAGGTACAATGTAGACTGGAAAATTGTATTCGCTCGTGTAGTTTTTTTTACTTGCGTTTTTTGACTGACTTGGTTTGGAAATTCCATACCAGCCAAGAGACCTTTTTTAAACGATATGAACATTGATGGGTACGTCCGCCAGTTGCACTGTAAACGGAAGTTAGTGAAGATTTTTTGTTTGAACAGAAATTCAAAATATTCAGTTGTTTTGGTAAGCTGACTTTTTTCTGTATTTTAATAGATCGGTATTATTGTGATCTTTGACAAATTTCTAAACCCCGTCCACAAGTAGCATCGATCAACAAAGTCTAAATGTTCGAAGTGCGAAATTTTATGTTTAGCGCTGGCGGCTGGCGGCGACGCGCACCAATTAGCGAACCAGTCTGCTCGCGGCGACGGCGGCAGCAGCCAATCAGCGAACAACGAACGAAAACGCAACCTGAATCAAACGTTGAAAGACAGCGTGGTCAAGTTAACGCCGGCTCATTATCAGTGCAAGTTCTTCTGCGGCGGCGTCCGATGCAGATACTGCAACAGTGACTGCTGGACACCGGAAGAGCAGGCCATCAAAGGACTCTATTCTCATTGGTTGGTTTGCGCGATCTTCGGTTGCTTGTTGATGACAGCGAAAAGAGACAACGGTCAAGACAATGCCTTCATCTCATTCTCACCACAAGGACATTGAGATTCAATGCATATGCTCGGAAATGGCATATCGTGTACGCACAACCATGAGAACTGCGACTGTATCAGACACCACCGCAGCAAAAAAATAAATAGCTAAATCCCCTGAACTGATCGTAGGATCACGGACGAGCTGCTGGGGACCGCACGGCCAACGTCGACCGCCATCGAGCAGTACGGCATCGTGAAACAGTTTCTCGAGTGCGTTTTTCGAACAGTTTTGGTGTTTGTTTACGATGCTTGCACTCTTCTATTTTGTTTTATTCCAACGATTAGCTAATCAAAGTAATTTGCAGTATTAGCTGATTGGTTCATTGCGCACTGATGCATGCATCACGCTACTACACGTGTGTGTGGCGTCAACCAATCAGCTAACACTACAAATTAGCCAGGGCGACTATATTTAGCCACGGCATCGCGAGCATCATCAACCTGCAACATGCCCATGAGCACCGTTGTTGTGGCCCACCACTGGATTCGTGCGGATTCAGCTACAACATTGAGCTCTTCATGAAACACGGCAGTGCGTGCGCGTTTTTTATGTTTATTGTGTCGTTTGTGTGCGTTGCAAAGTTGGTATTTTTTAATTTAGTTTTATTAAAAAATTTAAGTGTTGTATTTCAGTCTTCCATTATAATTTCGGCTGGCCGGATTTTGGCGTTACGGCGCTCTCAAAAATGCTGGACATGGTGAAAGTGTTGAGTTTCGCGTTGCACCAGGGACGTGCCGCGGTGCACTGTCATGCAGGTGGCGAAATTGTAGATTCATGAAAATGAAAAATGTTTGAAGTTTTTTTTGCAGAATACGAAGCATGCGAAACTGTTTGAATTACAGTAAAAAGAACGAATGTGCGTCGAATTTGGTTGAAATCATGAACCGTATCGATATGGCTAAATATGTTTTCTTGCAACTTCGATCCCGCTCGTTCTTCAATCGCGAACTCTGTATTCTGCGATAAAAGTGACCGGATTAAACAAACATACTGTACGTTGAAAATTTTTCCACGACTGGTTTGCAGGTCTTGGACGCACCGGCGTTTTAATGGCGTGCTATCTGATTTGGTCAAAAGAAATGCACCCGAGAGAAGCGGTGCATTATGTGCGCAAAAAGAGGTACAAAGCTTTACTTTTTAAACTAAAGCTCTTTGAGGTTGCAATGCAGCCGATTGACTGCATTTAAAGGCAAAAGTGCCGATTTGTCGCACTGCCTGACTGATTACCCGTGTCTGGCTAATCAGCAAAGTTCAAAAAAGCAAATAGCAAATTTTTTTTCTCACGGAACTGGTGAAAATAATCAGCAGAAGTCGATCCAGTCAACCACAACCTTTTCACCTAGGCCGAACTCCATTCAAAACAAGACGCAAGTGGAGCTGGTTTACAAGTTCGCCGACTTCCTGAAACCGATTCGTCTCGTTTTCAATCCGGATCTCAACTTCATTCACTACGTCGCGTTTCAACAGCACGCGTTGCACGGCGTCGAGGCGCGCGTCTTGAAGCATCTGCCGAAGGTATTGTGAAATAAAAGTGGACTAGGATTGGCGCCGAGCTGATTGGCTGAACGACGGGGTTGACGTGTTGACTGATTGGCTGATGTTTGGATGAACGCCATATGGATGATAAGACCGGTCGATTTCAATCGGGAGACCGACAGGATCTCCCAGTCCTAAGGTGGTGCCACCGCTCCGCAGAAGCCGCCCCCGTTTGATTGCTTCATGCTCATTGGTTGACGTCGTGGACAGCGTGCGACCAATCCGCCATCTGCAAATGTTTTCGTCTGTTTCACGGATTCAAACAATCCGCTGATTGGCAGCATTTACGAGTGGGTCTGAACTGATTGGCGTCAACCAGTCCGTGTCTGTTGTTTGTTTACTCGATGAACTCGATGCTTTGTCAATACTGATTGGTCGTGGTATCGCTGTGTGCAGCCAATCAGCGCGAGTGTGATGTGTGATGGTCGCATTTTTTCAACCCCACAGATCTGCTACGTCGTCTGTGAGCGTCTCAACGAACTGTTCGGTCAAACTCCGTACGGTACGGTGCACCGTAAATTGCAGATGCTCGCGTCTGGTGACGACATTTTCTACGAGAACTTACTGGACGGCCGCAAAACCGCGATGACGCCAACTGCGAGTGGCTTGGACGGTAAGGCCAGTGGCACTGTTTTTTTTTTATTACCTAAATTAGATCAGCTGGTTTCAGTTTTGTTAGTTGAGGTTGGTTATCTGTCCTAACGTGATGATTCTGCTCAGTGTTGTTGTTTTTTCTGCTGATCACGCCGATGCAGTACCCAGTCTTCTGCTCTGTCAACCTGCCAGCACAACCAACGCACGCTCAAATCTTGATTTCAAGGTGATCCCAGCTTGGACGGCTACGACCGTGACGACCGTCGTAACACGTTGACCATGATCCGCCAACTGAGCAACGATCTCACTCGAACGACAATTGCTGATCGAGACCTCGGTCATGATGACTCGGACTGCGAAACATCCGACCGAAGAATCGCTCTTAACAGTAATAACAACGGCAAATACCAGTCGAACAGTTCCGGCCGACTCACTTTACCGCCGTTAAAACAGCAACAGTTCTATCAAGCGAGCGAAGAGCAGAGCAGCTCTATGGGAGCGCCGATAGAGAAACGTAGCGTCTCGGATAGCCCGACCACGACCGAGTCTGACAGGTGTTCGAATTGTACAGTCGAACTCTAAATTATAGGCAATCAGGTGATTGGTTGATGATGCGCGTGTGATGCGTGCTTTCCGTGCGACTGACAGACTCCGCCAACCAGCTGATTGCCTATAAATTGCAATTTGACTGTAGAAGCTAAATCAGATGCTTAATCAGGAAATTATTGGCGTTCTATTTATTGTATTATCTTTTATTTTGGCTCTGCGACTCAATGCGCGCACAGAGATGGGAGCAGTTTCATATGCTTGACGCGGGAATTCCAAAATAGTGAAGTGACTCATGTGTCCCTCTGAGATACGGCTGAGTCGCTGGGATCATTCTAAACTGCCACATCAAGTATGAAACTGAGTTTCTCTTTGACGTGTGTCTGCAAATGCGTTGAGTCGCATAACTACGTGAAAAGACAATACTAAAACGCCATTCATGAAGCAATATTTAGTGACCGCGTAGTTATGTTTTAACACTTAGCTGCACGTCACTAAATACTGCTTCATGAATGCCACTGAAGATACACAAAAAACGGTGAAATGTAAAATATGTGTTGTTAGAACCAGCTCGAACGCGTTGCTGGTTGATGAATGGGCTGCCTCGTTGCGTCAGTGCCTGATGCGCTATCTGCCTTCGGTCGTCGACGCGCAGGTGCTCACGTACTCGGTAAAATTGGCTGTTTGTAATTTGTAGTACAAACTTTGTATATTAGTGGTTCGTTGGTATGGTCGGATTGAGTGACCAGCCAGCCATTGTAAACGGGGTTTGTAGGACGTGAGAAGCTGTGGGCTGCGTCTATTCCTGACTGGTCTAGAACCGGTCTAATATTCCTGGGAACATTGCTCAATTTTAACAATGTTTAAAAGGAACCTAAATAATGAAGTAACGTTGTACCCCGGTTGCTGCTGCTCTTTCAGCGAACGATGAAACAGTTCACGCCAAGCTGGGATGAACTGGCCGATGAGACGAATGCACTCCTCTTGCTGGCCGTTCTCGGCAAATGGTTCCGAAGTCTAAAGGTCGGCCAAAAAATCAAAATGCTCTTCGAAACTGAAATTTTGTGGTTGAGACCTGACAAATCGTGACCCGGACGATCGTGACCTGGATAATTGCGGCCTAAGACAATCTGCGATCGTTCATGTTCGAAAGCGCGAATGTACATTTTTTGTTAAATTGTGGTGTATTCTTTTAAATCAAACTTTATACAAATGCCGCCATTGTCAGGAACCGGCAGTGACCGTCGAGGTGCTAATGCCAAACGATGCGCATTTTACGGCGCCTCAGGCCAACATCAAACCGGTCAGCACAAGTGTTTTCGCGTTATGAACTTCTCACTTTCTTGCTTCCTGTGCTCCACCAATCAGGTGAAAATGTAATTATTGAAAAAAAAACTTTTATTGCAGGCTCAAAAATGGACCATTCTGTACCTGTGCAGCACGATGTCCAGGTTTTGCGGCACGGACGCCAGTCTGCGTCACGATGCGGCCGCGTTGCTGTGCGACTGGTTGACCTGGTCTCGCAACGAAAAGGCCGAAGCGTATTTTCTCAGCTGTCTGTCTACTGTGGACTCCGGATAAAATTCGAATATAATTTATTTCTTTTTTACTTGGTCTTTTGACACCATTTTTCTCAGCGATTTTATTTCTGCGTTCCATACGGGCTCAATATGAATCTTGATTAAGGGCTTCTTATTGACTGTTGAAACAGTGCATGCTCTATTTTACAACAGTATTGGTACAAGTGTTTTTTGAATATCAAGACTTATAGTTTGCACCAGTGGGACTTCAATAAAAATTTTAAATCCTGTTCTTCATACTTACCGATCCATTTGACGGTTTAAATTAACATCCTTTGCAACGTGCCATGTATGGCGATTGCATAGGTGTAAATACACTGACCGTTTATGTAGTTATGAGGTTGAATTAAAACCAGTGTACTGTGTACCTACGCAGAGACCACACACGCTGAAATAAAACGCTGATGGCGCATTCGCGGACGATCGGAAGTGGAAGCGAATTGCTCCATAATTTCCAATATGGATTTTCGAACCGTAATTAGGAAGAATCTTACGATTACTTTGATGCTGAATTTGCTTATTAAGGTTTTTAAAATACCTGAACGAATAGTACAGGAACTTGAATTTAGTCTATTGTCATCCTCCAGTGCCAGTCGAGAACAGCTCAAGGGAAATGGAATCTCGCGAATGTGCACCATAACACTGAAACGTTCACCAAACGTGTGATTCACCACAGTATTATTATCAATAACACCTGTTAATAACGTTTATTTACCAAAGTTTATGTATTGTTACAAATGTATAGCAAAGGACCTTGCTAGGCCAGAGAGAGCGGAAATCGCGCAAAAAAGTGGATGAGCACGTTTCTAACAAAACGATTCGTTTATGTTTTGAGAACTCTGATTGAGTTGTGGTGATTGTCATATCAGACAACTTGAGCTTGTGACATTGAACTGATACTTAAAAACATTTGGGGTTCAATGTTTATTTCTGCATTACTTTACCCCTCATTTTTGACCCCTTCGTTTATTGGAAATTGTGACGCTTTCTCCTTATTCCCGGTTACTTTTTTGTCGCCTGAATACTTTTTCATGCCAAAATTTTGCATTTTGACGTGTCTTTAATTGGGCGTCCTGTCTCTTGCCTGGTTGTTCCCGATGCCTGCGCCTAAAAGTATCACGCTAGTTCAGCTTACCCAGGTAAACTACACATGACCTTTGTCTGGTAACGCTGCTTGTCTTCACCGGTTATATACGATTAAACAACATTATTTTGTATTAACATGGTCATTGTGTACAT